>SPJY01001434.1:3057086-3079803 GCA_005191435.1 Raddia distichophylla
CGACACCACTTCTCCCGCCCTTTCTTTTGGTTTCCCCGGCCCTGCCGATGCCCGTCGCGGTAGGGCGTCTACTACTTCTGGGCACCACTTGGGAGCGTTCCCTATTTAAGCCATTCGGTCTCCGAGATGAACCCGCCTCTCAGGTAAGGGAGCTAGCCTTCCCCTTGGGCGAAAGTATCGACACTACAGGAATTGCGCAAAATCTCGACGGCCAAATACAAGCCGTCGATATTAGTCATGTAATCTCGACGGCCACCTACGAGCCGTCGTTATAGAACATCTATCTCGACGGCTAGACAAAAGCCGTCTAGATAAGGTTGCCCAAGCCCGCGCGCACCTTTTCTTGGGTTTCGCGAGGGCGGGAAAACTTCTGTCTCGACGGCTACACCTAGGCCGTCGAGACTAGTCTATGGGCTGGCCCATCCTTACTCGCTTGTCTGGATTAAGTCTCGACCGCCATAAGTTAGCCGTCGATATTATGTCATCTGCTCTGCAGGGCTCTGCTTTTAGAAAATGGGCTGGCCCATTTTCTTTTTTCAATTTTTCTTAAAATATTTTATAATTTGCAGAGATGTTTATTACATTTTCACTTTTTTTTAAAAAAAGTAGATAATGGTACAAAATGTTATTATGGTGCATCCTATTATCTTTTTTAAAAATTTATTTATAAATAATGTACCATAATATATATATATATGTGTGTGTGTGTGTGTGTGTGTGTGTGTGTGTGTGTGTGTGTGTGTGTGTGTGTGTGTGTGTGTGTGTGTGTGTGTGTGTGTGTGTGTGTGTGTGTGTGTGTGTGTGTGTGTGTGTGTGTGTGTGTGTGTGTGTGTGTGTGTGTGTGTGTGTGTGTGTGTGTGTGTGTGTGTGTGTGTGTGTGTGTGTGTGTGTGTGTGTGTGTGTGTGTGTGTGTGTGTGTGTGTGTGTGTGTGTGTGTGTGTGTGTGTGTGTGTGTGTGTGTGTGTGTGTGTGTGTGTGTGTGTGTGTGTGTGTGTGTGTGTGTGTGTGTGTGTGTAAACACTAGAATACTCCTAGGAGTATTTTAACTAAAATACTCCCAGGTTTATAGCCCGCCATGTGTCCTCTCCCACCTTCTCCACCTTTCCCACGCACACATACTTCGACAGACATATTATAGTAAATGTGCGTACCGATTGTAGCAAAACTACACAGAAAAATAGTAAAAACAAACCAAATCTGGTATCTGCCACCATGTGGTGGGGATGACGCGAGCAATTTAATCTATTTTTTTCGCTATAGTTTTTAATTGAAAGATCCGATTGATAAACAGTTTCCACTTTTGTATTCGTTACATTTTTTCGAACAAAACTAGACAGGTCTCACTTTTTTAAACTTTACTTTACTATAATCATGAACAAGCTTTACTATATTCTGTATATACTTTACTACTTCTCTGTGTACAGTGTTTCGCATGTACAGTAACGTGTTTCGCGTGTACAGTACTATTTACGTAGCACGTTATAGTAAAGTGTTTTACAAGAAATAATAAAGTACTGTTAGATTTATAGTAAAGCAAAGTTTTTACGAGTGAGACTATTTTAGATTTGTTTGAAAAAACATCATGAATTTAATAGTGAAAACGGGTCGTCCATCCGAGATTTCTAAAAAAAAATACGGCGGAGAAACGGAAGTTAATAAGGTTAATTGCATGGATGACGTCACATGCATGTGCATGCATGCATGAGAGGTAGGAGGCGCACGGGATGAGGAGGGAAAGGACACGTGTCAGCTAATAAACATAGGAGTATTTTAGTTAAAATACTCCTAAGAGTATTTTATTGCTACCCTTTATAGATATATATGTTTAAAACTATTAAATTGTATATGAAATATTTTAAAATAGCATAATTTGTTACATTCCAATGCAATGATCTATGTACAACGGTGTTCCGACTAAATAGTGAAAACGTAAAAAATATATTATCCCTCTCACGCGTATTTCATAAAACTCTATAGAACGCTAACTAATACTCTGCCCGATATAACCCCTTACATATGTAACTCCTTTTACGGACATAATTTGGGCATACTAATTTTTATGGTGGTGAATTTTCATGCCGTAAACAATCCATTACGCACCACCAATGAATTTATGAATTTTTTTAAAAATTAATTAAGCTCCGTTGACCACCGAAGGAGGTGTACTGTGCTAGCCGTCGAGATCGGACATACTCTCGACGGCATACCTAAAAGCGGTCGAGAAAAGCAATTTTTTGCGACGGTAGTCAACCTAAACCATCGTGAAATATTTCTCTCGACGGCCGATGAGTATTAACCGTTGAAATAGCCCTTTGGCTAGCCAGTAGACGGCCACAGGGCTATCTCGACGGCCACGAGCGGTCGAGATAGTAGTGGCTAGCCAGCTGACGGCCAGAGGGCTATCTCGACGGCCTCCAGCCGTCGAAACAAGGAGGGCCCACAAGGCCGCATCTCTTTCGAGGCTATCTTGACGGCTATAGGCCGTCGAAATTGTGCACCCCAACGGTTGCAGTGACGCAGGCAGGTATTCCCAACGGCTGGTGGCCATCGAGACAGTGAGGGCCCACAAGGCCTCATTTCTTTTGAGGCTGTCTCGACGGCTAGCGGCCGTCGAGAAATTGTGCACCCAATGGTCGCGCCGCACAAGCAGGTATTCTCGTCGGCCTCCATCCGTCGAGAATAGGCCTTGACGTATCCGTTTCTGCCACGTGGAATTTGACTAGTGGGCGGTGACGGTTGGGATCTGTCTCGACGGCTAGATAACCGAATAAATGAGCACGCGCGTTCGGACTTAGCCAATTTTTGCCGGCCGAGCCCAAGCGCCTCCCGCGTCACCCTCCTGCGTCGCCCGCGCCTGCCACCCCGCCACCCCGCGCCGCCTGCGCCTTCCTCGCCGCCACGTCGCCGTGCCCTTGCCACCACACCGCGGTGCCATCGATTCTCGCCCGAGCCACCGTCTCGTCGTCGGAGGTACGTGTAGCTCGTCGTCTTTTTTTTTAAAATTACTGTTGTGTAGTCTCGACAGCTTTAAACCGGCGAAAATGTAATTAATCTTGTAATTAGTTATAATTAAATATTATAAAAAATTAAAATAGAAAAAAATTAGTAATCCAATTGTTATGATTTGTTTTATAATTTTAGGTTTAATTTATATAAAAAATTAATTATAATATTCATTGCAATTGCTCTATATTACATTGAACCAAAGTACAACCTAGCCGTACGTCACCCGTTCGGGAACAACACAACACGTAAAGATTTTGGACGGTGATTCGTTCATTTTATTACGGGTTGTGGAAAATGATCCCGAATTATCCAGTGGACGGCTAGTGTGTGGCGTCCTAGTGGACAGCTCGCGAATGGCCGCTTAGGCGTGTCTCGTTGTGGTGTCGGTGGGTTCGAGACAAGGTTTCGACGGCATGATTCAATAGCTCTCCTATGTATAACATAAGCGCTACTAAGCTGGATTTCAGCTCTTTAGCCATCATTGCACTAGGAGAACTATAGGGTTATGCTGCCGAAATTTTATCTCGTTCCCTACCGATGCCACAGAGGGACATGTCTTAGCGGCTATTCGTGAGTGGGTTTAGAAGCCTTCCTAAGCCTATTGTGAAACCCTAACATGTAGCTTTCCGTGTCAAGAGCGATGGATGAAGAGAGAAGGTGGATGTACGATGGATGGAGAGCGAACGGACAACATTCAGATGAATGGTATGAGAAGGCCAATGCATTTGTCGATAATGCTTTCCAAGTGACCCCAAACCCTGACACGCCGTACGTTCATTGCCCATGTACGAAGTGTGAAAACTGTAGAAAGAGAACACGGTATGACATAGGAATGGATTTGTGCAAAAATGGGTTTAAGGCCGGTTATCATCGTTGGGTTCATCATGGTGAGAGTGGTTGTGCTCGTGCTGTCCCTATTCCTCCCGATGAAGGATTTGATAAAATTGACAGAATGAAAGACATGATGAATGATTTTGGCCATGGTTTTGATGATGAGCAGACAACTACCTCTATGACTGAATTCTTAACCCTTTTAGAGTCTTCCAAACAGCCTTTAGATGATCAAACCACCGTGACCTTACTCTCTATGGTAACACAGATGATGGCTTTGAAATGCAAGTATAACTTATCTATCAATTTTTTGATGAGTTGTTAGGATGTTTAAGCGATGCCCTTCTGGAAGGACACAAGATGCCTCCCAGTTGGTACGAGTATAGGAAACTGCTTGCTGGTCTTATAATGCCTTACGTGAAAATAGATTACTGTCCGAACCATTGCATGTTGTACTATAAAAATAAGGCTGCCAAAAATGTGTGTGATCATTGTGAGGAGTCCAGATATATCGAGATAGTTGACGATAATGGAGAAAAGAAACAAACGAAGGTGGCGAGAAAAGTGTTGCGGTACTTTTCTAAAAAGAAACGACTACAACGGTGTTTCGTTACGGAGGAGACCGCGCAGCAGATGAGATGGCATAAGGAGGGTAAACGTGGAAGACCAGGTATGATGGTTCATCCGACCGATGGAGAAGTGTGGCAACACTTTGATAGAGTGTATCCGGAGTTCGCAGCGGATTCAAGGAACGTGCGGCTCGCACTTGCCACCGATGTGTTTACACCTTTCAATATGATGGTTGCATCGTACTCATGTTGGCTAGTTTTTAGCATCCTTCTGAACCTTCCACCTTCAATTCTGATGAAAGATGAGTTCATATTTCTTTCTTTAATTGTGCTAGGCCAAACAATCCTGCAAAAAATCTAGATTTGTTTATGAGTCCATTGATTGACGAGTTGAAGGAGTTGTGAGCCCCGACATACGATAGAAAAAAAAAACAGATCTTTCTGTATGATGGCTGCCTACATGTACTCAATACATGATTTTCCAGCTTACGGTATGTTCTCCGGATGGAGCACGCATGGGCGGCTTAGTTGCCCTGTGTGTTTGGATGATACAAAGGCATTCCAGCTATGATTTGGTGGCAAACCGAGTTGGTTCGACTGTCATCGAGCATTTTTTAAACCGGGATATCCATTTCGGAAGCAAAATAATGCATTACGTAAGAACACAATAGTAAAAAGGAAAAAAACGTGGTATTACGAGGTATTCCAAAAGTGGTGTATTGCTTAACAGTCTCGCAAAAAAAGGTATTACTTTGGTTTCAGAATAGACTAAAGTTTCCCGATGCGTATGCATCAAACTTTGGACGAGGCGTGAACATCACTCAAGGGAAGATAAATGGAATAAAAAGCCACGACTTTCACATATTCATGCGAGACCTCGTACCCGTCGTGTTACGAGGTTATGTAACTGAAGATGTCTGGTGAGCGCTCAGCGAACTGAGTTTCTTTTACAAAAAGTTATGTGCTAAGGAGATCAACAAGGATTATATGATGAAGCTTGAGGATGATATTGTCGTGCTTGTATGCAAGTTAGAAAAGATTTATGTTCCCGGGTTTTTCAATCCAATGCAACAGCTGCTTGTGCATCTACCTTATGAAGCTTGACTTGGTGGGCCAGTACAATATAGGTGGATGTATCCTATAGAGCGGCAATTGAAAAATGTTAGAGCAAGTGTAAAAAACAAAGCATGCGTTGAAGGCTCAATAGCCAAGGCATACCATGTCTAGGAGATCACTAATTTCACCAATAAATACTTGGCAATAGAAAAAAATGTGAATATTCAAATATCTAGGTACCGTCCAGTCGAGCGCAGAGTTCAGTCTGAGTTAAGAATTTATCTGGTGCAAGGCCGGGCGGTAGGTAAGCATCTGACCCGAGACTTATCAGGAGATGAAAGAGTTATCGCATTATTATATTTGTTCGACTACATCGAAGTGTTGACAGCTGTACGAGACGAGTTTGTCCGAGCCGAATGGAAAGAAAGTCGACAGCCAACTGCTGGTGAAAGAACCCAACTGTTGCGAACGGGTGCTGGCCATTGGCGGCCAAACTTTTTAGTATGGTTTTGGAAACAAGCTGCTACTGATGCTAGTTTACATAATGATTTTTGTCAAAGGTCGTGTGGATGCATGAGATCTGTGAAACTTTATAACCGTTACGATATAAACGATTTTCGATTTTGTTCCTCCACACATGAGCGGTCAAAGCCTGATTTGCGATCGGTAAACACCTGTGTCTTATGCCAGGGAGAGGATGGGGTTTACTATTACGGTATAATCGAAGAGATGATCGAACTTGCATTCGAAGGAAGAAAAGAGCTCTCAGTAGTACTATTTTATTGCTTGTGGTTTGATTCGTATGATGGCGTCTGACGTAAACATGACATTGGCTTAGTTAAGATAAAGCACACTTCCAGACTTAAAGGATACGATCCATTCATTCTCGCTAATCAGGCAGAGCAGGTGTATTATCTCCCCTATCCATGCCAAAAACCTATAAAGTCAGTGTTAAGGAAGATTTGAAGTCGTGATGGGTTGTGTTCAAGGTGTGTCGGCCAGGCAGATGGTAGACCCAACAACCGATGATTACGAGGGTCCAACACAGGATCACCGACTGAACACCACAATGGTAGTCGATATTAGGTTGAGACTTGACGAACTACAAGCAATTGAAGACCCGGATGTCGAAGAAGAATAAGAAGAACAAGAGGTTCAAGAAGACCCGGATGACGTAGGATCAATAAACGAAGATATTATGGATGTCGACGATAATTACTGCTAGATATTATAAATATCCGAGGTTACATGTGCGTGTTAAAATATCTAACTTTCAATTATTTCTTAAGATTTGCATTATTTATTTGACTAACAATTCCTTAATTTTTAAATGCAGGATTTGAAAGTGAAATCCTAATTGAAAAATCTCGCAGGGTTCGGGTTATGCCATATCTCGCAGGGTTCGGGTTATGCCATGTCTACATCTCCATCCTTCGTGCTACATACTCAGGACGACGCGCAGCAGGGCGAGGACGCCTCTGGGAACATGGCCGCCAACCTCGCGAAGCAGCTCTTCGGCATCCCACCACGGCAACCGTGATGTTTGTACGTCGAAGATATTGTGATTTTGATTGTGATGTTGATATTGAGATATTGTGATTGTGATGTTGATATTGTCGGAGATATGGTATTAATTTATGTTATATTGATATTGCCGGAGATATATATGTGTATCTGTGAAATTGTGGGAAATTTGAATGTGCAGGTTGCAGCAGCAGTTGCAAAATTATTGTGTTTTTTATAATTTGTAAAAAAAATTTGCTAGTCTACAATCATTCTCGACGGCTAGGACTTGGCCATAGAGAAAGGTCTCCATGGCCCACTTGCCAGCGTTGGGCATGGTCGTGTCCAGCTGCGTCGGATCAATTAATCTCGATGGCCGTGCAACTGTCGTGAGAAACCTATTGGGATGAGCCGCGGTCCGTTCGGCCTGCCAAGCATCAATCTCTACGGCTTGTGGCCGTCGAGACAGGTGCTGCCATCACGTCGTGTCTGGCCTGTGAATTGCTTACGACGGCTTGCCCGAAGCCGTCGAGACAGACAATCTCGATGGCCGAGCCGTTGATAAAGGTCGTCTCTCTCGACCACTCTATCTCGACGGCTAGCCGTCGAGATTTACTTTTCTCGACGATTTCATGGTCTTTCTCGACGTCTTTGGCCGCCGAGATTTGCTGCGATCCGCGTGGTGAGCGAGCTAGTTAAAGTGCGAGCTAATGTAGGGTTTGGGGTTCAGCCACCCTAGCAACAGCTCACAGGCAGGAGAGAGTCAGCACATCAGGCAGCAAGGAGACCGATTTCATCAACAACCTCTTCGAGGGTGCCCCGCCGTTGTTTACCCAATCTACCTTCCTTCGTGGAGTGAGCCTCCGTCGAGCGAGCATTAGGTTACTTCGACATGACGAACTCTGTTGAACTATGTGTATGTGTTGACTTGAAGTGAATGTTGATATTTTGCCATATATACTTTGTTGTTTTCGATTTGTATATCATTTGTTTTGCAAATATATGTATGAATGTGCCTGGCCACTAGTAACGGACGTCATTAAGTCGTCGGTTACTGGGAGAGGTCGCCCGTGCTCAGAGTGAGGTCGCCCGGCTCGGGGAGAGCTCGCCCGCGCCCGAGGAGGGGTCGCCCGGCTCGACACATCACGTCACGCTCATACCAAGTCACGCCTCAGCTCGAGCTCGACTCGGCTCGGCTCGCGCGCGTGTGTGGCCCTGCCTTTTTCTTTTCTCACTTTTCTAATTGGGAGAATCACAAAACAACTATTTAAGTTGAGATATTTTTCCGTACGGTTTAGTATTAAATGGGCCTCTTGGAATTTCTATTAAAATAATTAAATGGGCCAACCCCATAATTATTCTAACACATTGTCAAGTACGCGTGGGTCGCGGGGCAGTATATAGTGAATTAATTTGTTGTCACACAGCAATCCTAGCATAGATAAGCGGATCATGGCTGTTTCGATCCGCAGTATTTTTCTAGCAGTAAAAGATATCCTGTTTAGATCAAAAGCCACGAGGCTACGTAGTCGACTGTAGACCAGAATGTAGTCGCGACTGTTGTTATATTCTGACCTGAATCTAGCCGACTGTTGTTATATTTTAATCTGAATTATTGATTTTTTTTTTAATTGACGGAGCTCTAGTGCTATATATATGGGCTTTTGGTATGGTGGACGGCAGCGTCCGGATGTCCGGCACGGGCGCGTTGGATCGGACGTGCCTCGGCCGTCGGATCGACGGCAGAGCGAAATCCAAGTTTTATTAGGCAAGATTGAAGTTTCAATAACTTGACAACCTGCTGATGAAATTTGAGAATTTATTGATGAAACTTGATGATCTACTAATGAAACTTGACGAAACCCGGTCAAAATTTATATGGCAACATACGTCTTATTTTGTTCGTAAAAATACGAGGAATGCGTTGGTGCAAATGTTTGGTGGATTAGAGTACCCAGTCAAAATTTATAGTCACTGAAATGAAAAATAAAAAACAAAATCTTAGCTGGCGTCAGCTTGCCTCATTGCATACAATTAGGAAGAAGTTCGCGTGGGAAGCAGTTCGCACAACGCGAGAAGTAGTTCGCGCGGGGCGCGTTTCACGCGTGCGGAGTCCAATCCGTCGGACCACCGGCATGTAGTGTTTTCGTATTGGTATACCCCTATAAATACTCTCTGTAGCCTTTAAGATGATGTTCTCCTCGCCGGTTCGTTGTAATTGCTCTTCTCTACTTTTAACCTTTTACCCTGTCCATGTACATGTTTGATTTAATGATTCTCTCTTTAAGTTTCGATATTTAAAAATTCTCTCTTGTCTCTAAATCTTTTGAGAATAAAGATTATGTTGTAGAGGATAAAGATATACAGAATAAATATTGACCAAAAAGTAATAAAAAGAAAACCCGGTAGAGATGACCTGAGACAGTCTCAAAGACTCCTCTTTGATTCGCAGTTTTGGTCGATTCGGTTTGGTTGGCCTAAAAGTTGAGAACCATAAAATAATAGTACAAAAAATTTAAAAATTTATGTAAAAAATATTTATGAGATCTTTGAGTAAAATCTAAAAATTATTACAAAATATTACACTGAATAGTCTCTATAAAAAATAAATTTTGGTTCAAACGAACGGAACTAAACTAAACAAGCTACCGAAGAGGGCTTAAAAACGGGCACAAAAGTTTCAATGGCAGCAGAAACGATGCATATAGCATGAGAGAGGCATGAAAGCTGAAAAACTGGGGTGATCGTGTGTCACCCTTCAATTTTAACTTACCTTGAGGGTCGACGATCCCATGCACTAGCCCCTGGATTAGTACTCTGGCGCGGAAGACCACATAGCCGATACAAGCTTACATCGATAAATAAATCCCTAAATATTACAATCATTGTTATGCCCTTAGGCGACTTTAGTAAGGCGGCCCATACGCGCCTTTGGTTACAAAAGAATAGTTCAGAGTTACAGCGGTCTCTAAAATATGTACCCAAAAGAATCCCTATCGGCTAAGTCCTGCCAACCGACTGAAGCAACCCCTAAGACTCCTCGGGTCCACCATAGTCCTGTCCGTCGTCTTCGTGACACTCGTAAGGGTCATCCTCGACTCCATCGTCTAAAGAAGGTGAGAAGGCGAGGTCAGCGTCATCCAGACACTGGCTAGTTAACACTTCCCTCAATGCATATAGTGTAGAAGGCTTTATTTAGAGGTGAGAGTTATTTTATTTGCGTAAAGCCAAGTTTATAAAACTTTTGGAAAATCCCATCTAGCAGCAACTAGAACTTATCTTATTTATACAATTCAGGTGTTTTCCAACTTAACGATGCACCACAAACCCAACATACCAACCAACACAATCAGTCAACCCCGACCGTAAATACAACCAACTTACTCAATCACCATACCAGCTTATAAGTTTTCCACACTTTCTTCTGGTTGCCCCCAACCTTTCCTAGTTCCGCCATCATTCCAGGATTTGGCAATCCTGTTGTGGACCACACATGCCATGGCATGCCCTCCCGGCCTAGTAGGGTTGCCAGCCCTCAGTAGCCGACCGTCACCCTAGGGATGTGTGGCCATTACCACCCTCGGTGATGACCAATGCCGGTCCCTATCGAGAATGGTCCCAGAGGTCCTCCGCAGAGCGCTCTCAACTGGCGATCCAAGACCCGTACTCTGCGCGATGGCCACGCGTTATATTGAAATCATCCCTTAGATGGCAGCGCTCTCCCGCTACGCGTGTTACTCTGCGCTCCTCCTGGGTAAGCCCTGGCTATACCCAGCACTAGGCACCCTGTGCCTTTCTCATCCCTTAGGATGTCCACTAATCATTCTCTACTTCCACGGTCATCGACCACACCACAGTTGGACTATCCCCACCAATCCGATCCACACAGACCAACTTCCCACATGACCATACCCCAAACACAATCAGCCCAACATGCATCTACCAGCCCTAACTGTCATATGTCATGTCACATTGAATGAGAATAATGAATGACCAGTGAATATCGGTTCACCGTTCCGTGGCGATTAGCCAGAAAAATTGTTAAGCCTAAGCCGATCTAAGTAAGTTTTACCCATTAAGTAGGGTTAAAGTGGTCACCAGACTAATCATAAGCTATCAAGAGCAATGCCAATCAAGGCGGTTGTGACGCACACGAATTTCGTAGCGACAACGCGTTTGCGGGCGTGCCAGTGTATTTGTCAAAAATACACAAAAGAAAAAGGGACAAGGATGTTTATATTTCATTGTCACAATGAAGTACAACTCCTTGTTGATATTGCGCTCCGTAGCCAGCTTGGCTAGACATCTGTAGCCTGGTAGGCTAGACTTCTTGTTCAGGTGATCAATAGGTTCTGGATCCCGGGACCTCGGAAGGACAACCAGTTAATTACATCCGCAAGCCAGCTTGCGGAACACCTCCGATTAAGCTGCTGGGCTATCTTCTTCTTCTCGTTGATTCCTGGTTCACCGTGCAACTGGTGGATGGCGGATTGATTGGCGACGCCAGAATACATGGGGTAACCAGGGCCCATGTAATGCCTAGCATAGCCTTTGACATTTGGCTATGCCCGTCCGTGTCGTTTGAACTTATCCTCGTCAAGCTTCACGTTGGAGTAGTTGAACTTGGGTGGAATGCATGGTTAGCACTCGGCTTGGAGTTGAAGTTGATGGCTTCGCTGCGTCATCGGGGATGTTCCCGCTTGTTGGCTTTTGGACTTGTCGTTGACTAGTCTTAATCACCAGAGCTGATGTAGTCGAGATTGAGATTCTCCTTAACGATATATTCTCGTCAAGAGCTTTCGTCGGTATTCCGGAATTGGGATCTCCACAGTACCCTTGATGGAATATTCATCATCAAGAGAGTTGTTTGGCACCGTGGAACTGGGGTCTCCATGATATCGTTGATGGAATGTTCGTCATCGAAGAGTGTTGGTGATACTGTGGAACTGGGATCTCCACAATATTCTTGATGGAATTAATGTTCATCATCGGGAGTAGTTGATTTGTATCGTGGAATTGGGATCTCCACGATACCGTTGGCCTTTGGGGTCTCGTTCGCCTTCAGGGCCAAGCTTGTCGGAATGGTGTTCCGCTTAGGTTGATGTGATGGCAGATTTTCCGTCGATGCTGGCAGAGTCGTTGGAGAAGATCGCCGAATGGCTTCCAGAGTCGCTGGAGTCATCGTTTTCATGATGTCGTTGATGGGATGTTCGTCATCAGGTGAGTCGGACGACACCGCGAAATTGGGATCTCCACGATACCATTAATGGAATGTTCATCATCGTCTTGATATTTATTGGAGCTTCTTCCTCCTATCGGAAAGTCCATCGTAGGAGGTATGTCGGACCGTGGAATTGGGATCTTCACAATACCGTTGGCCTTCAGGGTCTTGTTCGCCTTCGGGGCTGGGTTCATCAGAACGGAACGGTATTCCGTTATAGTTGACGTGACGGAAGGTCCCACCGGTATTGATAGGGTTGACGGAAGGTCGTCGGACGGCTCCCATTATCGATAACGGAGTCGTTGTCGAACGGTCTTCGGTTTTCTTGAACGTAACATGATTCCGCTAAGGAAAACTTGATGAACGGGGCTGGAAGGTGATTCTCCCTAGCGGAACGAGTTTTCGCTAAGAAAAACTTGTCATTTTATGTGTTGTTGTTCTGGGCTTCTCCGTTTCTAGCCGCGGATGAGTCGAGGATGATTTCCCTTAGCGGAATGCATTTCCGCTAAGGCCAACACATTGTTTAGGTGGTGTTGTTTGGGTTTCTTCGCTTAAAGATGATAACGGTGCGCAGTGCCGCCTAGGGCACCGGCCGTCATATATTGCGTCTTGGAATGTTCCGCTGGCAGCATCGTGATGGATATTCATCATGGAGTCGTGTTGGACGAAGTACGGGCGAAGCCGTTGGTTGAGACGCTATGATACCATGATCGACCAGGGTGCCGCTGGGGTCGCCGCGTTAGGCCAGATCTGGAGCAGGGAGGAAGACTAGGATCGGGCAA
Organism: Raddia distichophylla; assembly: GCA_005191435.1. Lineage (NCBI taxonomy): Eukaryota > Viridiplantae > Streptophyta > Magnoliopsida > Poales > Poaceae > Raddia > Raddia distichophylla. The sequence goes on from SPJY01001434.1 coordinate 3,070,055, forward strand.
CGCCGGCTCGCGTGGTGAAGAGTACGTCACCGCCGATCGCCTTAGGATGCATCCATTGTGGAGATGGAGAAGGAGGGGGCGGCGTCTCGAGGGCAGGGAATTAGGTGGCGTCGTCCACACCCCTTCGTGAGGAAGTTGGGCGCCACCGTTGCGCCGTGCCTGCAGTGGGTGTCTCCATAGGCATGGAAGGGTTGTCTTGGGTGTTGCCGTTGCTTGGAGACGGAGGGGTCGTATCGACTGCGCGTGGAGAGGATGGAGAGGGCCACCGAGCAAGCTGGATCTGGGGCCAAGGGGAAATAGCCGCCGCAGTGGGCGGCGCAGATCAGGGCGCCGTCTGGGAGGCAGCGCGAGGCGGCGCCGGGCTGGACCGGAGGACGGGGCCGGGGCGGCGTCGATCTAGAGGCCGGGGGCGACGCGTCGGACGTGGACGAAGTCGGGGCAGGGCGGCGCGCTGGCCGTGGAGCATGGGGCGGCGCCGACTGGGAGCAGGTTGGGGCGGTACCGGCCGGGACCGAAGTACGGCGTCGGGCAGCGAGGAGGCCGCATCGGGCAGATCGGAGGAGACGGGGGCGGTGTCAGGGGCCTGCTCTGAAGGAGGTGGCACCGGCGCCGTGGGCGGCATCAACCGTGGAGGAGATGGGGCGGCGCGGACGGGGCGAGGCGGCACCGGGCTAGAGGAAGGGACGGTGCGCCGGCCGTGGACGGTGCGGTGAAGAACGGCGGCGGCGTCGGAGGACGGCAGTGCCGGGCGCAGACGGGGCGACGCTGGATCTGGGCCGGGGCGGAGAAGGCCGGCCGGTGAGGCCACACAGAGGAGACAGGGGCGACGCGCCGGCTGCCCCTAGCGCCTGTGCCTAGGAGAGTGAGAGAGAGAACCGAGGCAGGAGAGAGATGGGGACATTTACTTTTTCTTTCTTTTTTTTCTTTTTCCAGCCGCCGGCTTGATGTTTGTGTTGTGCTGATTCCTCTGGATGATTAGGGTTAAACGCCCTTTATAGCCAGCAATTAGGGTTTTGATTTTGGGCCAGATTTGGGCTAGACTGGTTCCAGGCCAAATTAGTCCGCAAAAACAATTCCGAGGTGACGGGCCGATTGATGCTGAATTTTTTTCTCATCAAACAGCAATCATTAAGGCTAAACTCAAGGTAGGCATGTATAATTATTACATGATTTACAACTAGATAGTCTACTAAGAATGCATTTAATTAATAAATAAAATAGTTAACAGAACACTGGGTAATGAACATGCTAATTAGTGATGTTAATCCACACTAGGAAAAGTCGTTGTCTCTCCCTAATATGGATCACATCTAAAGAGTAAGTGTTAACTCGCCTTGTTCAGGTAGGTGGTCCTCCTCGGCGTCCCCAAATCTTCCTTCGGGATAGCCTACGTCTAATCATACAATTAAACCAATAATTACATACTAATGCAATGAAAAACATGATGCATGCATGATCTAGGTCATACCCTCGGCATTAATGCCTCCGATCGATTATCGAGCCTACTTTTCGTATGATATGTTATGCATGACAAATATGCATTAATAAATGATATTATTGGTATATAATAGTCTACTAAACCCCAACATACGATTTCGTATGATAAGGTCATGAACGGGTGATTAGGGTTTCTCAGCAACCTAAAATGACGACTATCGGAATTTCCACCTACGTACGAGGTAATGTTTAATGGAGTTGACAATTCACTAAGTGTCTCAAATTAATTAAAGAGATAATCCTAGGTTATAAGCATGATTTATATATTTCTAGGTCAGCTCCTTAATAAATTTAATAGGGAAATGTTTTAGTTAATTGTTGGGTTTTGCCATTTAAATGATCCTATGAATAAACTAGAGTAATAAAGGCATTTTAAGGTGTCCTAAAAAATCGTAAGGCACTTATCTATCCAGTATCTTTTCTAAAGATTATTTGGGGTCTATTTCACCAATTAATATAATCAATAATTATCCTCTAATCATATTACTATTTCCATAAAGGAAAGCCTACCATTTTAACCAACACTGCAAAATTCCATATTACAGTGACCAAGGTTATATTTTTATAAAATCAAATGTGTTCCCTAGTATTTATCTAAATGTTTCTAGAATTTGTTGGGGCCAGTAGCTATTTTAATTAAATCTAAAGCGATTTTTGGATTTAATAATTGATTAAATCGCTGGAAAAGAGGGCAAAACCCTTTGGGCCGAGTCAACCGATGGGCGGCCCAAGGAGGAGATACGGCCCATGGCCCGCTCGCGCGCTGCGCGCCCGCACGGCCGGGAGAACATCGAAGACGGGTTTTCGCAAAGGCGCCACCATGTGACGGAAGCGCCAAACTGCTCTGGCGTCTCCACTCAACCCGACCGGTGGGACCCGGGCCCGCATGGCAGCGACTCTATATTGAACCAGCACGCAAAGAGGTATCTGGCAGGTGGGGCCCGTATTTAAGTGACTCCCAAGCCCACACTCGGCACAGATCTTGGCGCGTATCGGACGGTTTCCTGGTCATCTTCCTCCTCTGGCTCAGCGACGTGGCCGGCGGCGACGGCTTGATCTGCGGCGGTGCTACAGGCCATCACCGAGCATGTGCATGCATGTCCTAGACTCTACAGCGACCTGCGACCCTCATGATGCTCACGTCGAGGCCGGGGACAGCCGGATGCGGCGGCGCGGTGGTGACGACCGAGCCATGTGCTCGCCGGCAGCGCGAGCATGTGCTAAGCATCTACAAGCTAATTGCTTGGGCAGAGAGCAAGGGGAGGGGACGGGGATGCTTACTGGGCTCAACGGCCGGCACGAGGAAGGACAGAGGCGCCTGTCGACAGAGGGTTCGCCGGCTGCCGAGACAGAGACCACGGCGACCCAGCAACCTAGGGCGTCTTCGTTGAAATTGATCGAGGCGAAATGATAAGAACAAGGATTAGACGCCAAAAATGGAAGGAATCGGTCTCGGGCTCAGCAAATTGGCAAGGATCTCCTCGGCGCCAAAGCAGTGGAATTTTGGGGGAAATCGAGGTCGGCGGGGCGGCTCGGAGCTTTATGCGCGCCGGGCTGTGATGGGGTCCGAGCGCGCGCTCGGTGACGCGGAGGAGAGGGTGGAGCAGCGACGGGACGGGTGCGGAGCTCGGCGCGGCTGAGCGCGACAGGGCACGGCGCGGCAAGGTGACGCGCGGCGCACGCATGATGACGGCGCGGCACTGCCAGAGCAGAGCGGCATACATGCGGTAGAGGGGACGGCCGAGCGGCGGCGGCCCACGGGGCAAAGAGAGCGAGGGAGAGAGAGGAGTGTAGGCTCCACGTGCCAAGTCGCTCAAATTCAAACGAAGTTTTGGATTCAAAAGTTTTTGATTAACCCAATTTGGATTCAAAATAAATTAACATGAAAATTGTAGGTTTTGATGTGATTTACATTAACTTTGTAGTTGAAAACTTTTCTATTTAATGCCATTTGCATGTATAAAATGTTTTTTTAGAAATTTAAAAAATATTGATCAAAAGATATGCCAATCCTATTCTAATCAGAACATGACTTGAATTGGGATGGTTAGAAAGATGAGATTGAAGTAATAAGTTTTGAGTTCGATTTCTAAGGTAGGCAACATTTAAATTTCAAGTCAAATAATGTGCTAAATGTTCAGAAGTGATTGAGAGGTGGTAGGATGTGAAAAAATTGTGTTTTCTGCCTAAATTAAATCGCGTTTTGAAAATTAAAGACCTCATTTTGCGGTTCTAGTAAGGAATCGGCACAAATAACAACATAAATAACCTTTTTGCACTGGTTCAAAAATGGCAAAGATGACCTTTTCATTTGGCTGATTTAAAAATCGACACAGATGACTTGGTTTGAAGCGGCATAAATTTGCTTTTTTGGTGTAGTATGTCACTAATTCGTGTTCTATAGTCTAAATCTAAACTACTCTATAATTGAGCAGTTGGCCTAGATCCAACTACAAATCACATCCGTCTATTTCCTCAATCCATCATCCAACAAACATAATTTTTTAGAAGTTTGCTATCAAGTATAGACTCGATACGTATAGACCACGGACTCTTGCTCATAACTCAATACGTATAGACCACGGACTCTCGCCCATATATACATATACGTAGAGACCACGGACTCTTGACTCGATACCTATATACCACGGACTCTCGATACGCATAGATCACGGACTCTTGCCCATATATACATATACGTAGAGATCACGGACTCTTAACTCTATACGTATAAACCACGGAGTCTTGACTCGATACGTATAGACCACGGACTCTTACCCACAACTCGATACGTATATATAGACCACGGACTCTTGCCCTTGCCCATATATACATATACGTAGAGACCATGAACTCTTGACTCTATACGTATAGATCATGGACTCTTACCCTTGCCCATATATACATATACGTAGAGACCATGGACTCTTGACTCGATACGTATAGACCACGGACTCTTGTCCACAGCTCGATACGTATAGAGTCCGTGGTCTATACATATACGTATAGACCACGGACTCTTGCCCACAACTCTTGCCCTTGCCCATATATACATATACATAGAGACCACGGACTCTTGACTCGATACGTATAGACCACTGACTCGTGACTCGATACGTATAGACCGCGGACTCTCGCCCACAACTCGATACGTATAGACTACGAAATCTTGCCCATATATACATATACATGGGATTAATTTTTATTCTCCCATTATAAATCTTCCTATTTTTTCTAATTATTCATAGACTAGAACTAACTGACTAGCACCCGTAGAGACCTGGACTCTAGCCCATATATACACGGGATTAATTTTTTTTCCCCATTATAAATCTTCCTAATAATTTTTCCCTTATTCTTCCTAGACTAGAACTAACAGACTAGCACAGTAACACTATAAATTGGGCGAGGGCAAGCACGTACGCCCCAATCATACATGCTCATACATATGAAACGTTTGCTTGGGCCTGGCGGTGGAATAAATTCAGGACTCCGTATAGAAGTAGGAGTATTGCGTAGCTCTCTTAAGAATACGCTCTAGTATCCTCCCCTCCATGTCAATGCGTGCGGATGTATACAACCTGTTAATTAAGCTTGCAGCGCGGTAAAAAACAATTGTGACATATGCAATTTACAACCTGACCGGACCATCGAGATGAAACATTGCTACTTTTAATTAAATGAGTAAGTGTCACATGTATTTATGCGTACATCCATGTACAAAATTGATCTGTTAATAAAAAATAATTATTTGCATGTTATTACACTCGTTAATTAATCTATATCTATATCTTGATTATCTGTTATTTAATTTTGCTTGTTCAGATGTTTCATGAGATGAGCCACGTTAATATCAATCGAATCAGACAACCAATGCAATAAGAAATGCTCCTACACCTGCTCCATATAGATAGACAAATAGAAAAATTGCATGTGTCCTAAATGTTACTTTTTTCTATAAATTGTTGATATCAGTATTGCTCCGACGTGCTTTGCACGTACACGCTTGCTAGTAGTGATAACTTCCTTGTTTTGAGAAATTTTTGCCTTTAAAATTATTACAATTTGCACACAGGTCCCTGAAATTAAGTGCTTTAGCCCTTCCCAGTTTTTTGCTTAAAACCCCTATGGAGCATGAGCATGCATGTGCCTTGTAGATATATACATGTGAGTTCATAAATTGACCCGGCACCTACATCTGTTAATGACTACTCCCTTCTTCATTCAAATTTATAACAATATTTTCGTTCTGCACATAGCCAGGAGAACATTAAAAATGACTAAACCACCACTAGCTATTAACTCTAAGCACTATATTCAATATATACAAGTACGCATACATAAAATACATGATATTAGCTATTATTAGTAGTATTGAAAGTGCAACACACTCATTTTATCCTTGAAATATGAAATACGTCCTATATTATTAATTATATTAATCGGTAGGTCCATGAAAAATACGCTCAATGTATCCATCGATGACAGCTAGCATATTAGTTTAGTTCGTTCGTCATTCTGATTCAATAGTACTCCTCCATCGCCACCTAATTAAGTAGCATCTCATGAATTAATGACAGCATGTGTTCATTGCCTGCTGCTGCCTATAAATGCCAGCTCCTTCATCCATGCATGCCATCAATTCACTCGAAGCAGTCTTGTGCCTGCGATCATCACCTTATCACCTAGCTAAGATGGAAGGTAAGGGGCTTAAGAGCGTGGTCTTGTGCCTGCTCATCTTAGGTCTGCCTGCAGCTGATCTCCTAGTTGAGGCCAAGAGTTGTTGCCCAAGCAAAAGAGCCAGGAAAATATATAATGCTTGTCGCTTAGCTGGTCGGCCTAGACATGTATGCGCAAGGTTAAGTGGTTGCAAGATTATAAGTGGGAGCAGATGCCCACCGGGCTATCCTCACCTCTGCCTTGACCAGCAGAACCCTGGTAATCTTCATTCCTTCTTTCCATTGATTGTGTCGATTACATGTGCCACAAACAACAAATTATGTTTCGTTAAATTAATGCAATAAGGTGTTTAATTTGACAGGAGAAATAAACAGCGTCATTGACTACTGCAACATTGGTTGTACAATCTCCACCTGCAGCAACATAGGTATATAAGCTAACGAATCCTTTGTCGTGCATGTGTGTTGAATGTCTTGTTTTCTTACTTGATTTGTTCACAAACAACTATATAGATTGAATAGTCGATGTAATTTGACTCGAGCTATATATATATATATATTTTAGCGACAGTGGCCGGCAACACAATGGTTGAAGATGGCATGGAACTCTGCGAGAATGCATGCAACCAGTTCTGCAACATGGACGCTAATAACCCTACATCAACCGTCGATGCTTAATTACATGATGGACTAAGGGAAACGCATGCACGCTGCCGCTTGTCTTTGTTTGCAATAAGAGCCATGCATGTAATGTCATTCTATAGCTCGAGATGATTGACGTTTTCATCTCAAGTACATATGTTGTGTATGTCTGTATGGCTATAATAATAGTAATAATTAATAATAAATCAAGCGGAGCTTTTTTACTTGCACGATCTACCACCATCTCCAGGAGTACAAAATGGTTCTATTATTTCACATCGAAAAGTACACAACCATACAATACAATAGACTCAAACAACTCTAATACCCGACAATCATACCATTACACTCCTTTCCACACGGTTCGTGTCCTTGTCTATCCATCCGTCTCGGTTGTGTGTTTCTATATTTTAGTCCGGATTGACATACAATGGTAAATATTTTTTGAGCTCCCAATAATTATATTATTGGCAAATTGACATTGTATTAAACACCAACGTCAGTCCAATAGCCATCGAGCTAGATCTCTCTGCTAGTAGCATCTATGGCTCTAAGCTCAGGCTCGCTAGCTGCCGGGGATGGAGACAACTGTTTGTTTCTTACAGCCAAATTAAGGAGGAACGAGGCAGTAGTAAGAAACGCACAAGCTCGTGACAGGGCGCTACAATCATTGGCCAACATCAACGTAGGCACAAGATAGAAATTTGTAAATTAATATCCGGTTCAGTTTTAGGTTTTCAAAAGCCACCAGTCAACATGGCAGATAAAGGTTAGTTTCATTGGATAATTTTGAATCTACTATTGCAAATCTAGCACATCGTGTTATCCCTCCTCTTGAAGTCCAATCAAATAGCGCAACAAAACAAATTAACCCACACCAAACCATTTTTTTTAAAAAAGGGGTCATATATATTAGGAAAAGGTATCACATCAATAAATAGTACAAAGCTGAAGGGGAGCTGCCCCTCGCTGCCACGCGTCATCGCCGATGTGCCACGTCGCCCCGTTTATTTGCAGTCGTCCGATCGCGCGCGCTAGGCAGATCCGGCCGTCCATTTTATTTTTACGTATAAAATGATATTTTTGGCACAAATCTCAGCAAGGTGGGTGATTTGGTGGGTTGGTTAGCTGATCAAGTCGGTTGCCTAGGCAGCCGTGGTTTGAATCCTGCCCACGCCTCTTTTTTCCGCCGTTTTTTCCTCGGTCATGCGTGCGCGCGCACCGGGCGCGGCCACGAGACACGCGCCTCCACGTTTTTGCCTCACGCACCACAGGAGCGCGTACGAGGCTAGTATATACCTATTTACTACTCATCTCAACAACTCTAGAGCAAAAGTATAGAAACCATCCAGGAACTGTGAAACCAGTTTTTTAAATCCCCCTCCCCAAAGATCGGTTAATTTGTAGAGTTCTTTATTTAAATTAACCCATGTGAATAATGGTGTCATGGTGAGGCATCCACTCGTACATAAGAGAACATTTCCCGCACAAAGACAGTATCCGCTGTACGTGCTGTCTAGCTACGTGCAGGGCAGGAGCCAGGAGAGACGTCCGATCGATCGAGAGAGCGAGCTAATCAAAGAGCAGCGGCGGCGCGCAAGCTAAATATTGTACGGGTGCCACTGATTATAACTATCTCGATCGCAATATTTCATGATCTCCACGTCAGAGATTTTGGTATGAATGTTTTGAGGCAAGATAATCTTTCCTCGTGTCCCGGGCTCGTGGTGCATGTAGTTGCATGCAGCTATTTCTAAAAGAAATTGGTTTTAATTCTTCGAGCAGATGAAAATTAAGTTCAACCTGGAGTACTAGTTACTCCCTCCAGGTTCAAAAGAAAGATTTTATCCCCCATTAAAAACACTCAAATGCCAAAATTAGCAGGTTCCCTTAAATTTCACTAAGGTTAAAAAAAGAGCGGCCCCAATCACGATGGCAAAATTGTCATTTTTTAGCGATTTTTATTTCTTTTACTTTAAATAATACTTGTCGTTTTGGACACTGTCATGGTCTTCGAAATGTAGCTTTGATAATCAATTGTTACTAATGAAATATATTTACAAAATACGGGAAAATATGATATTGTGAAAGTATTTTTCAATACAAATTTATATGTATGGTTTTTATGTACACAATTCAAATAGTTTAAATGATTTTTATAGATAAAGTTTTAAAAGTTTAAATGAGGACAAACCTAAAACATCGTAGATATCGGAGGGAGGGAGTAATTAGCCAACGGAGGGCTCATTAGTGTTGAGAAACCCATCTCAGCCGCCGCCGGCCTTGGGCCTGGCGTGCGCCTAGGGGTGGGGGCCCACTTGTTGGACCAAGCCAAAACCCTAGCCATCAAGTATAAATAGGAGAGGATCCCATCTATTATGTATCTATGAGAAAGCAACAAAGAATACTTCCTCTCCTACACCTTTGTGTTCATCTGTGATTGTTCTTCGTCGTCTACGATCTACGCACTGCTAGGCAACCTCGGACTACACCCGATAGCGTGGTTGTCTAACACGTTATCACCACGAAGCTCTGACGAACGACTCCGGAGATCGGTCGCCGACGAACTGCATCGAATCTTCGTCCCCTTCGTCGGCCTAGTTGGAACCGGTTGATCTATCCTACACGATAGTTCGCGCATCCCGTCTTTACCGCAAGAATCGAAGGTATAGATCGGTTTGTACCGCGGGTTCCCGTTTGAATCTGTTAAGCAATTGTTTGGATCTCGTAGATCCCTTTGAATCTAACTGCCGGTCCTTTGATCGGCGACAAATGAGTACAAAGAATTGAACCGAAGGCTGGTCGTGCACTGTCGGCGCCGTAGAAACGGGCAGCGCGCTGCGCCGCACCCGCGCCCGCCGGCCGCTCCCGCGCCGCTGTGCTGTCGCGCCCGCCCCGCGCATGGCCGTAATAACTTCGTATAGCATACAT
>SPJY01001434.1:3080007-3102038 GCA_005191435.1 Raddia distichophylla
GCTCGGTTGGGCAAACCCGTAAACACATTATAGATCTTTTCTTTAAAAAAAAGGAATATGTGTTCTAGCTTTAGCCGTTTCCTCAACCTACCAATCATAATAGCAATCTACCAAAATAAAAACGACGCCCCCTTCACACAATCTATGGAAACGGTCAAGACAGCAAAAGAATTGTTGTATGTGCCTACTATATCAGAGTTTCAAACATCAACTATAGATAATTAATGGTCAATTTTTCTAATGAGCTAGCTATAACATACTTTCTAAAATTAATATGGACATACTTTGTAATTATGGTTTTACATGCTTTTAAATTATATTTATATTTTCAAAGTTTATTTTCAATTTCTATTTTTTTTTATCTATTTTATATTAGTTAATATTTCTAATTCTTAAATTTATCTATGGACCCTCAGCATGAATTTTTTTGTTGCATTTAGAAATTTTTTAGATATTATTTTTTTTCCTTGAGGGTGACGTGGCGCAACCATAAAACAGCATGGTAGCCCTATTTCATATAGATTAAATTTTATTGCCAATGGCTTTAGTTGTATTAAATAATCTATCTAGAAATTATATATACACATACTAGGATAATGCAGCAAACCAAGGTAATTTTAGCTCTAATTCCGCCCCTAGCCGCCCCAGGTGCGCTCCCCGTAAGCAGGCCGCCCTGCGGGCCTCTGCCCTAGCAGGCCGCGCCCCGCGGGCCGTGCCGCCCCATTGCAGGCAAAATCGCCAAGTTTCTTGGCCTCTCAAAATTCAAACAAAAAATGCCCCACGCGCGCTATTATTGGCAATGGTAATCACACACACACACTGACACACGCCAAGCTTATGATTTATGCTATTGTTGCCGACAACTTATTGCCGGGCTTTGGGCCAGCTTTCAGGCTCTGGGCTTTTCTCACAAGCCGGTTGGGGCTTAAATTTTAGTCAGCCGGACTGGGCTCGGGCTTACCTTCAGGGTGCCGTGCTTTTTCAAGCCCGGACAGAAACCGGCCCAGCACAGGGCATGATCCTAGGCTGAGAGAATTTGGGAGAAAAAAAAATCTAGACTCATCCCGAAGTTTTAGCTCGACCACCACGAGGGGGGCTTACCGGCTTAGCCTCGACGGTCGCCATGATCTCGCTGCTCCGCCGCGCGCTCTCCGCAGCCGCCTCCTTGTCGCCGGCAGCACCGCGGAGGGCCCTCCTCGCCGCGCTGCTCTCGCGGCCGGAGAGCCCGCAGGGCCATGCGGGGCCTCCGCGCCGCCGGAGCCACCGAGGCGAGCGTTCCACTCGTCGCCGAGCCCCCTGGGGTTCAGGTCTACCCCAGCGTCGTGGTCTGGTGCGGAGGCCGGCGTGGCCGCCGGGGCGGACGGGGTGGAGATAGCGAGGCTGGGGATCTCGGGCCGGATCGTCGAGAGGCTCGCCGCGCGGGGCATCACCAGGCTCTTCCCCATCCAGGTATTGCATGAACTGCCCGTCCATAGGTTTCGCTTGATTTGGTTGGTTTTTATTGGAACAAAGTAGAATATTGTTCGAGGTAATGTTCTTGGCAAAATGAACAAAAAAAATTTGGCGTTTTTAGCTTAACAATCTCTACAATACTACAACTGTAGGATCCTGCAAGTCATGATATACTGAATTGTTACTTTCACTTGAATTCATTGTAACCGACGAAGTTGGTGTATTAGTTGAATGCTATAAACAGAGTTGCTGGTGCGGTGTTTGTCAATTCGCATCCTGCTGAATTTCTTGCAAATATGTAAAATGGGAGGTTTAGTATAACATTAGTGACCATTTGGATCGGAATCACCAGAACGTTGCTTGCATCCATTGAGTTAAAATCCAATGATAGGATCTTGTGCCAATTTGGCAACAGCACAGAACAGGGTGTGTTGATTCTGACCGTGTTAAGTTCATTTGTTTGTTTATAGATGTGTGTCTTCACAAATCACTATACTAGAAGGCAGAAAGTAGCGCTCTGTTTTTCCCTGCTAGATCAACTCTCTGGTCTAACTTCTGGATCTGCAGCAATCTGGTCTGGTAATGCATCTGGTAGCTGACCAGTTAGTGTACGATAAAGAACAAAAGCCAAATCTTAGCTCGCCTAATGCTAATTGCTAACTGAATCTGGCTAGGAAGTTTCTTAAAACTTTGTCATTTCAAAAAGGAAGATTGGATTTTTTTTTAAAGAATTTAATGTTCTTACCTTTGTAAAGTTAGCCAGTATGTTAGCTTAGATTTTGTGTGTTACAGTGATAGTTTTACCGCACACCTCTGTGCAGAGGGCTGTTCTTGAGCCAGCAATGCAAGGAAAAGACATGGTTGGGCGAGCTCGATCTGGAACAGGAAAAACCTTAGCTTTTGGCATTCCTATCATGAACAGGATTATTAGCTACAATGAGAAGAATGGGTTGGTCTCTCTCTCATTTATAATTCTTCTTATCTATCTACTGGACAGATAGAATTTATTGTAATGATTACATAGTATGGTGCGTGCAGAAGCGGTAGGAATCCTCTGGCCATCATTTTGGCACCTACTAGAGAACTTGCTCGATAGGTTGAGAAGGAATTTAGAGAATCTGCCCCCTTGGACACTCTTTGTGTTTATGGAGGTGTTCCCATCAGTCAGCAAATGGAGTTCTTAATTATGGTGTTAACATTGTGGTTGGAACTCCTGGCCGAGTTATTGATCTCTTGAGAAGAGGTGTTTTAAACCTTTCAGAGATCCAATCTGTGGTCCTAGATGAAGCCGACCAGATGCTGGTTGTGGGTTTTGATGAAGATGTTGAGGTAATCATGGAGAATTTGCCACAACAACGTCAAAGTATGCTGTTCTCCGCAACAATGCCTAGTTGGATCCGGAAAATTACTAATAAGTACCTAAATGATCCGGTCACCATTGACCTTGTAAGTGCATTCCTGTCTTATTTGATCTGTCAATTATCTTGATTTTTATCATGCATCCATTTCTATTTTTTTACAAGGATCTATTTGGGAAATAAATCACCAACAGAAAAATCATGTCATACCTTATTATTATATGGTGCTGCTCACTTCTTTCCTTATTGTAATTTTCTAAGTGCTTTGTTATGGATAATGCAAATGCATTTGTATGAACCGTGAAGTTTAAAACTAAATATGGGTAGATGAATGAGGGTAGATACTAGATAGAGCTAGAGAGGATGTGGTGTTCTTTGGTTCAATATGCCATGGTGAATTCGAGGAATCATAATCGTGGATAGAGTATAATAGGCCCGCGGCCTAATGCGCCTCACGCTCGCACTGCACATCCACCACATTGGCACATTACCCATTGGGCCCAAACCACGCACAAGCCTGCGTTGACTTGACTCCTGTGGTGACGCGTGACATGTATGTATAACTAGTCGCGTGGGCGCGCCCGTGGCGCGCTTGGGCGTGCGCCGCACGGCTCAGACGGGCCGACGCGGCCAAACGAGCGCCCGCGCGTGCGCTTCGCAGGTGGGCCGAGCCCGGCAAATGCACGTGTGGCGGGCGCCGGGGAAAAAGCGCAAAAAGGTGGCCTGCACGGGCTTCGAACCGCGGGCCATGGGGGTGAGTTTCGGCTGAGCTAGCCAACCCAGTAAACCGTGCGAGCTGCTGATCTTTGCGGGCAAAAAATTATTTTATACTTAAAAATCTAACGGACGGGCAAATCTGACTGCTGCGGGCGATCGGACGGCCGTGGTGGCGTTGGGTGGGGAGGCATCGAACGGTCCAAGTCGTCTGTTTGGATTGTCTAACAACACCAGTCGAATCGTCGATCGCCGCCATGCTCCACCTAACGCCCCAAGTCTTTTCGTATGTTGTGTAGAGACATGAACCTCACATCTCCACAGAGATATTGCATATCACTAACCTCGCTCTGATACCACTTATTATGATCGCCACCTAGAATTCAGACGACACAAGAGAAGATATTTTGTAACGCATTTCGGTATTGCTACCTATGTTTGTGGGCTTTAATGACTATAGACGCTCCTCCAAATCAACACAAGCACACCAAACCACCTAAGTCGCATCATCGCGACCCTACATGTTCTGGGCTATAGATTTGTTGTCATGACCGGTTACACCGTAATAATGTCCTCCTTTATACATCTGTGAGCACGACATGTGTGCTCTGTGGCTTGCCGTCCTGTGCTTCGCTCGCTTTACGTCCTTTCGCGCCGTTCGTCCGCACGCGTTCGCTACATCCGACGGCTCAGCTTTCGTCGCTCCGCCACAGATCGGCTGTCCTTCCGTGCCGTCCGTCCGCACGCGTATGCTGGATCCGACGGCTCAGCGTTCGTCGCTGCGAAACGATAGCTGTTTCATTGCGGCATACTCGGTTTAAACCCTGACGCATTGAGAGCCGCTCCTTTGCTCACGATTTTGCTCATGTAAACAGGTAGCACGTTCGAAAGAGGCTACACGCCAACCCGCTCTCTCTATACCAAATTCCATCCGTACCGCAGGTAATCGTCAGTACCACTGAACAAAAGAATTTAAGAAAAGGTTCCACGCACACAATGAGCTGCAAACAAGCAGATGCTGCATAACTTTTCGATAAATTCGTCCCTCTTTACCAATTTTATCCCAGCTATGTCTCCAAAAAATTCTTCCATAGCCGTCGATTTAATTCATCTACTGAGAATTCACCAAAAACAAAGGGAAAGACAACATGCATTCATTCGCTAACCTAAACTAAGTTATGTGCAGCGCATTTCAAATCGTGCCAAAAACCAAAACATAATACATGCGTGCTGCACATATTTACCGTTAAAGACACAATGCATAAGATCGCACCCACAAAACACATCATAGTCCATACATTATTCACATCAAAACAAATACCACCTTACATTTACGTCCATGCCGTACCACATTACATCCCAGTCAGCATCTTCACATTACAACTCTGATCCCAGTAGGCACACGCATAGCTATTCTTGCCCAGTGTACCAACAAGAGAGCTCTAAACCTCACACACATTACATTCAGTGTTTTAATGCAATAAACATTACTCGTGCTGCTGCGTTCTGGTAACATACTTTCGACAGAAAATAAAACTTACACTTCGCCTAATACACACAGCAAGCTGCAGCCACACGCATTACATTCCTGCGCATACATCACACTCCCCTGGATTGATCGTTGTCATAATCCATTCCATTTTCTTCGCATATCTCATACAAACTGCATTCATTGTCCTTTGCAACGCCGTCTAACGCCTCCAAGCCCTCTTCCTCTATATCCTTTCATGGATCATCGTCCTCAGTTTCACTCACACCTAAGACAACACAATTAGCAATTTCCTTCTCTCTCATCATCTCGTGCCGAGTGTGAAGTGCAAGTTGCTCCAACGCTACGACAACTGATCGATGTCGCGCACAACCCAGTTAACAGCGCTAGCCAGCGCAGAATCCTTTGGATCAAAACGCTGCTCAGCCAGATTTCGGGCTTCCAATGCAGCATCCTCCGTAGAATCGATTACAGCCCTCAGCAATTTCGAATGATCATTCGCAACCTTAGCCGTATGCACCTAATTCAATTTCAGTCACTGTTAGCATCACACTGGATAGCTGAATCAACGCAACTTTTGCATCCATATAATATTACACCAAATAAGATACGCCTGCAATGCTACAACACACAACCCAACAAAAATCTCACCTCAAACCAACAGATCCGGCACAACATAACACCGCGTTTATACCATCATCCTACATCTATAAACCATACAAACACCTAAACAAACCTCATATTATATCAAACAAACGATCCAGCTAAATCAAACCATGTAAAGAAAGGTAAACAATAACTCACCTTCTCCTTCCCCTACCATCTGCGCGGAGCCTCAGGAGCATCGACATCCCCAGATCGAGATCCTATCACCTCGCCGCCGCCCAAACGAATAGCAGGTGTCCCCATCATCCTTATTCCCCAAAGAAGCACGCTGGAACCCTACATGCGCACAACGACCAACGGTTCTCTGACCTATGCGCCAAGCTCTCCCAAGATGCAAGAAAAAACTCACAAAGATCCACCGCACCCAGCCTCTTCACAGCGTTGCCCATATCTGCAAGTCGCCAGAGAGTCCTAAATGCATAAACGGGCCATCAAAAGGCCCACCACAACTATCTGTTTACGCACACATACTTCAAGGCCCGATTTACCCATCTATTCAAACTATAACATGCATCTTAATCATAAGACATGCACAATGGAATTAATCTCGCCCTAATTATCTACGGCGCGTCGGGGCGCGCAGTCCATCCTAGTAGACCACAGATGCAAGTCCAAACCTAATACTATGATTTCTATCTATTGCAACTCAAAATACAATATTCCAGGTCAACTCTAAATTAAAATACGCGACAACTCTTACCCTGATGAATCGATGTATTGATGATCAGATCGATCGACAATTCAAGGTAGCACGAAGACAAGAAAAGGAGACGAATTTATCGTGCAAAAGGCCCACGTGGTGATTGGCATACCTTGTTGATGCTTGGGAATTGGGATGTGCGACACGAATCACAATCGAGCTTTGTGTGGCTAAAGTGTGTAGTCTCTTCTCGTGCATCTTGATGGAGTTCTATTTTTGAGACACATCTTGATGCATAAATCTCCTATGGGGGTGGACTGTACGTTCCGGATTTCACACAAGCTCGTAGGTAGGGAAAATATTTCACCAAATTTTTTTTTACAAATTCTGGCGACATCTGGCCTTCTCGGACCCCAGTAAATTTTGTAACCAACCTAAAAGGTTTTCTTTCGGTAAATTTCATCAAACACAGTTGAGAATGAACAAATATATTCATAACCATTGCTGTTCAGCAATTTGTTTTCATCCTGAGGGTAGCATTGGTGCCGTGCAAGTGATAAGTCCTAAACAGTAGGTCCTGCACATAAAACAAAAGTGGTAGGTCCTAGATCTGAGTCTTTGGATTGGCTTATCCCAATTTTTTAAAAATTCAAAAATTCAAATTTTGCTAAGACATTCTTTGCAAAAAAAAAAACAAAATTCATAAATTTCGTGCAATTCGACCTAACATGTAGGGTCTGGTAAAACTTTTGAGAAACATAGTTTTTTTACTCGTAGGCACCCTGCTGGGTTGTTTCTTACTGACTAGCCCGATCCTGGCCGTTGAGACAGGACAGCCGAAACCATCGAGAGAGATAAAAACCGTCAAGACAAATCTCTCTCGACGACCGGCCGTTAAAAAAACTGTCGGGGATGCGTGATCAAGAGAAATGTCTTCTCTCAACGGCCCCCAGTCGTCTTCTCTCGACGGTTGTGGAGTAACATCGATAATACGCACGGAGCCGCCATTCGGAATTATGACAGCTCAATTTCAACGACTAACAGCTCACAATTAGGATAGTCCACCATCCACTAGCTGCACCCTGCCAGGTGAGCCAAGGGTTCACTCTCGACGGCTAGGATCGGGCTGTTGGGAGACACTTTGAGGTGCTCTCTCCATGGTGCCGCGTGCTAGGTGGGCGCTTGGCCCTTTTTCTTGACGACACTATCCATAGCCGTCGAGCATAACTAAATTCTAGATGATAAAGTTTTAAAAACAGAAAAAATTGCAGCTACTACTGGCAGCTGCAATAACTTGCAAACCAAAACTCCCCGCATATTTATCACATTTGACAACATTGAACCACAAAATCACAAATATTCTGACAGCATTGCACGATTCACATCCACACATGCACATATATTTCACATTAATGAGCATTAACATAACCATAAGCAAGTAGTATTACATAACCATAACGAAGTCGATCCACGTCGACACACAAGTCCACATATTATATTTGAACAACTGCATGCACAAAACCTCTTTTCCAAAATCCCCAAATTATGCTACCGTCTGTGCTATTTTGTTTCTTCTTTCTCTTTCAATCCTTATTTGTTCTATCAGCAAAGGGAAAAAAAGAGCACACATATTGATTTGGAAGTGTTCAACTTCACATGTGCTGGAGCTATCGCATTGTCAACGTACAAGGCTGATGACTTATTCACATACTACTATTTGCACAGTGATTTACTTTAGTAACAAAAACTTATTTCATTCCATGCAGTTTTTATTTGTTAGTGCTCCAAAAATTATTTTGTCATCTGCAAAATCTTAGCTGATTGATGATGCTCTTTTCTTTTAAATCGCATGAAAAACCTAAATATATGAGCTTTATATTTTATAATTAGTGACAACTTTACATGAACTTTCTACTTGGTTACACCGATCACTTCTTTTTAACGTCCCCTTACAAATAATCTTTTGATCACAAATAATCTGGCAGAGAGACGACTGGTCGCCAACTGTGGTATATCAAAGCTACAGACTTGGTTTGCTCTATGCTAATACTGAGATCCAGAAAAATTAATGATTATGCCATGAAGACTGATTTGTAAGTTTTTTCAAGTTTTGTTTAGAGTAAAATCCACCTAGGGCAAATCATCAAAGCCTAATGAACTATGGGCAAATTGGCAATTCTCCCCCACGAGGGGGGCTACCTCGTTGGTCGCCATGATCTTGCTGCTCCGCCGCGCACTCTCGGCTGCCGCCTCCTCGTCACCGGCAGCGCCGCGAAGGGCCCTCCTCGCCGCGCTCCTCTCGTGGCCGGAGAGCGCCCCCGCAGGGCCATGCGGGGCCCCCGCGCCGCCGGAGCCACCGAGGCGAGCGTTCCACTCGTCGCTGAGCCCCCTGGGGTTCAGGTCCACCCCTGCGTCGTGGTCTGGTGCGGAGGCCAGCGTGGCCGCCGGGGCGGACGGGTTGGAGATCGCGAGGCTGGGGATCTCGGGCCGGATCGTCGAGAGGCTCGCCGCGCGGGGCATCACCAGGCTCTTCCCCATCCAGGTAGTGCATGAACTGCCGGTCCATAGGTTTCGCTTGATTTTGTTTTGTTTTTTTTGGAACAAAGTAGAATATTGTTTGAGGTAATGTTCTTGGCAAAATGAACAAAACAAACTGGCGTTTTTAGCTTAACAATCTCTACAAGACTACAACTGTAGGATCCTGCAAGTCATGATATACTGAATTGTTACTTTCACTTGAATTCATTGTAACCGACGAAGTAGGTGTATTAGTTGAATGCCATAAACAGAGTTGCTGGTGCGATGTTTGTCAATTCCCATCCTGCTGAATTTATTGCAAATATGTAAAAAGGGAGGTTTAGTATAAAATTAGTGACCATTTGGATCGGAATCACCAGAACGTTGCTTACATCCATTGAGTTAAAATCCAATGATAGGATCTTGTGCCAATTTGGCAACAGCACAGAACAGGGTGTGTTGATTCTGACCGAGTTAAATTCGTTTGTTTGTTTATAGATGTGTGTCTTCACAAATCACTATACTAGAAGGCAGAAAGTAGCGCTCTGTTTTTCCCTGCTAGATCAACTCTCTGGTCTAACTTCCGGATCTGCAGCAATATGGTCTGGTAATGCATCTGGTAGCTGACCAGTTAGTGTACGATACAGAACAAAAACCAAATCTTAGCTCGCCTAATGCTAATTGCTAACTGAATCTGGCTAGGAAGTTTCTTAAAATTTTGTCATTTCAAATGGAGGATTGGATTTTTTTTAAAAGAATTTAATGTTCTTACCTTTGTAAAGTTAGCCAGTATGTTAGCTTAGATTTTGTGTGTTACAGTGATAGTTTTACCACACACCTCTGTGCAGAGGGCTGTTCTTGAGCCAGCAATGCAAGGAAAAGACATGATTGGCCGAGCTCGAACTGGAACAGGAAAAACCTTAGCTTTTGGCATTCCTATCATGGACAGGATTATTAGCTACAATGAGAAGAATGGGTTTGTCTCTCTCTCTCATTTAGAATTCTTCTTATCTATCTACTGGACAGATAGAATTTATTGTAATGATCACATAGTATGGTGCGTGCAGAAGCGGTAGGAATCCTCTAGCCATCATTTTGGCACCTACTAGAGAACTTGCTCGACAGGTTGAGAATTTAGAGAATCTGCCCCCTTGGACACTCTTTGTGTTTATGGATGTGTTCCCATCAGTCAGCAAATGAGAGTTCTTAATTATGGTGTTGACATTGTGGTTGGAACTCCTGGCCGAGTTATTGATCTCTTGAGAAGAGGTGTTTTAAACCTTTCAGCGAGCCAATTTGTGGTCCTAGATGAAGCCAGATGCTGGCTGTGGGTTTTGATGAAGATGTTGAGGTAATCATGGAGAATTTGCCACAACAACGTCAAAGTATGCTGTTCTCCGCAACAATGCCTAGTTGGATCAGGAAAATTACTAATAAGTACCTAAATGATCCAGTCACCATTGACCTTGTAAGTGCATTTCTGTCTTATTTGATCTGTCAATTATCTTGCTTTTTATCATGCATCCATTTCTATTTTTGTACAAGGATCTATTTGAGCAATAAATCACTAACAGAAAAATCATGTCATACCTTATAATTATATGGTGCTGCTCATTTCTTTCCTTATTGTAATCTAAGTGCTTTGTTATGGATAATGCAAATGCATTTGTAGGAACCGTGAAGTTTAAAACTAAATATGGGTAGATGAATGAGGGTAGATACTAGATAGAGCTAGAGAGGATGTGGTATTCTTTGGTTCAATATGCCATGGTGAATTTGAGGAATCATAATCCCGTGGCCCAATGCGCAGTGGTGTGAGCGCTAAGATCTGAGTTCTTCTCATCCGAGAAACTCTAATGCCTTCTGTCTCTCCTTGGATCTGATTATGCAGTGGTGAAGAGACCCAATTCATCTCGTAATTTGAGCCCAAATAGGCCCGTATTCGTCTTGGTTTTTCCTCCGATTTGTCGAAATTCGGTCCGTTGCACGCCAAACAGTAACGCCGCTTTCTCTGGTCCACAGCGCGCGGCCCACTACTCCATTCCTCAACCCACCGTTTACCACTGCCTAGGCTAGAGATGTTGCGCCCAACTCCTCGGCCCAGCACAGCTTCACCGGGGCCCGTGGCCGAATGCGACGTATCTAGACGCATACGCCACCGCTTCCTGGTAGCCCAGCGCCTCACGCTCGCACTGCACATCCACCACATTGGCACATTAACGCATTGGGCCCAAACTATGCACAAGCCTGCATTGACTTGACCCTTGTGGTGACGCGTGACATGTATGTCAGTATGTATAATGTGTTGTCACGTGGTCCTCACTTGCAACCACGCTTATCGCCTCGTTCCGAGAGGTACTCAAAATTTTAAACTAAAAGTTTATGACCCCTTAAATTTATTTTTGAAGAGTTTAAAATATTACTAAAAAATATTTTAGGAGTTCTAAAAAAACTATTTAAAACCTCACAAAAATGATTACAAAGTATTGTATCATTTAGTTTGTATACAAATTGACAGGTTTTATTTAAAACCTCACGCCATCGGTTTCATGCTGCTCCAAACAAAATCATCATGAACATGTCTCGACTCACAATGTCATGATAGCATCCATTGCTACACATGGTCACATCGCCGCAAAGTCTTCGTCTCTTCGACGTTGACTCTTCGGCCACCTCATTGGTTCAATCACCATGTTTGGCCTATCCTCACCAACTGTAGCGCATCGAATGGTCCAAGTCGTCTGTTCGGATTGTCCAACAACACCAGTCGAATCGTCAATCGCCGCCATGCTCCACCTTACGCCTCCTAAGTCTTTTCGTATGTTGTCTACACTACAAGAAACGAACTTTTTTTCGTCGGCTATTTTAATTTTTGTCGTCGGCGAAGGACCTGACGACAGTACATGTGTTAGTGTCGTCAGTCGTACTAACAGCCGACCACACAAATACATGCATGTTCATCCGTGCTAGTGTCGACAGTACATATGTTAGTGTCGGCAAGTAGGGCTTAGTGCCGAGGACACAAAGTTTCCTTTTTCTAGTCGGCCAACAAATGCTGACGACACAAGTTGGCCTACCAGACAGCGCGTTAACGGTTCAAATAAGGTGGGCTCCACAAGTCTTTGGCGTCTTGTCGTCGGCTTGGTGTTGACTGACGACAGAAGCCTCATCGAGGCCCACCTTTCAGAAAAATCGCCATTGCTAGCAGCTGGGCTCAGTGAAGTTTGTGTCGTCGGTATCATTCTGGTCGAGGACATTGTATTTTCAAGGCCTTTTATCCATCGCCATGAAAGTGTTTCAAAATAGTTTTGAACCTTTTTTCATATTTTATTAGCTTATATATAACATCGATATGTGCCGGCACAAATTTGTTTGGGAGGGTTGTGTCGTCGGCCACAGCCTGAGCCGACCACACAGGCCACTTGTGTAGTCTGTTTCTGCAAGGCCGACTACACAAGTACATTCCTGTTCTTATCTTTTTATTTGTAAATCGTGTACAAATAATCTTTTTATCTATGTCGTCGGCTTTGGCGTTTCGCCGACGACACAACCTCTTTGTGTCGTCCGAACCGTGTCGTCAGCTTTGTGTCGTCGGCCACCCGACGACAAACACTTGTGTCATTGATATTTTGACTTTTGTCGTCGGTTTTGGCCGACGACACTGATAGAGATCCTTGTAGTGGTAGAGACATGAACCTCACATCTCCACAGAAATATTGCATATCGCTAACCTCGCTCTGATACCACTTATTACGATTTTAATCGCCACCTAGGATTTAGAAGATACAAGAGACACGATATTTTGTAGCGCATTTTCGGTAATGCTACCTATGTTTGTGGGCTTTAATGACTATAGACGCTCCAAATCAACACAAGCACACCAAACCACCTAAGTCGCATCATTGCGACCCTACACGTTCTGCGCTACAGGTTTTTCGTCGTGACCGGTTACACCGTAATAATGCCCTCCTTTATACATAGACCATAGATGCAAGTCCAAACCTAATACTATGATTTCTATCTATTGCAACTCAAAATACAATATTCCACGTCAACTCTAAATCAAAAGACGCGACAACTCTTACCCTGATGAATCGATGTATTGATGATCAGATCGATCGACAATTCAAGGCATCACAAAGTCAAGAATCGGAGACGAATTTATCGTGCAAAGGCCCATGTGGTGATCGGCATACCTTGTTGATGCTTGGGAATTGGGACGTGCGACACGAATCACAATCGAGCTTTGTGTGGCTAAAGTGTGTAGTCTCTTCTTGTGCATCTTGATGGAGTTCTATTTTTGAGACACCTCTTGATGCATAAATCTCCTATGGGGGTGGACTGTACGTTCCGGATTTCGCACAAGCTCGTAGGCAGGGAAAATATTTCACCGATTTTTT
This sequence comes from Raddia distichophylla, assembly GCA_005191435.1. Classification (NCBI taxonomy): domain Eukaryota; kingdom Viridiplantae; phylum Streptophyta; class Magnoliopsida; order Poales; family Poaceae; genus Raddia; species Raddia distichophylla. The sequence continues at coordinate 3,093,244 of SPJY01001434.1, forward strand.
TTATACAAATTCCGACGACATCCGGCCTTCTCGGACCCCAGTAAATTTTGTAACCAACCTAAAAAGTTGTATTTTGGTAAATTTCATCAAACTAAGTTGAGAATGAACAAATATATTCATAACCATTACTCTCCAGCAATTTGTTTTCATCCTGAGGGTAGCGTTGGTGCCGTGCAAGTGATAAGTCCTAAACAGTAGGTCCTGCACATAAAACAAAGTGGTAGGTCCTAGATTTGAGTCTTTGGATTGTCTTATCCCAACTTTTTAAAAACTTCAAAAATTCAAATTTTGCTTGACATTTTTTTTTTCAAAAAAAACAGAATTCACAAATTCCATGCAATTCGACCTAACATGTAGGTTCTGCCGTTCTGGTAAAACTTTTGAGAAATATAGTTTTTTTACTCGTAGGCACCCTGCTGGGTTGTTTCTTACTGACTAGCCCGATCCTGGCCGTTGAGACAGGACAGCCGAAACCATCGAGAGAGATAAAAACCGTCAAGACAAATCTCTCTCGACGACCGGCCGTTAAAAAAACTGTCGGGGATGCGTGATCAAGAAAGAGAAATGTCTTCTCTCAACGGCCCCCAGTCATCTTCTCTCGACGGTTGTAGAGTAACGTCGATAATACGCATGGAGCCGCCATTCGGAATTATGACAGCTCAATTTCAACGACTAACACCTCACAATTAGGTTAGTCCACCATCCACTAGCTGCACCCTGCCAGGTGAGCCAAGGGTTCACTCTCGACGGCCAGGATCGGGCTGTTGGGAGACACTTTGAGGTGCTCTCTCCATGGTGCCGCGTGCCAGGAGGGCGCTTGGCCCTTTTTCTTGACGACACTATCCATAGCCGTCGAGCATAACTAAATTCTGGATGATAAAGTTTTAAAAACAGAAAAATTGCAGCTACTACTGGCAGCTGCAACAACCTGCAACCAAAACTCCCCGCATATTTATCACATTTGACAACATTGAACCACAAGATCACAAATATTCTGATAGCATTGCACGATTCACATCCACACATGCACATATATTTCACATTAATGAACATTAACATAACCATAAGCAAGTAGTATTACATAACCATAACGAAGTCGATCCACGTGGACACACAAGTTCACATATTATATTTGAACAACTGCATGCACAAAATCGTCGAGGAAGAGCTTTCTCGAGGGCTTGGGTTTACAACCCACAAAGAGCGTGATCTTTCTAGCTCGTTGTTTTTGGTCAGAGCCGCCGAGAGAGAGAATAGCGCGAAAGGTGCAGTGCTCCTCTCTTGACTTATGGCCAAGTCATCAGCGAGATCAAAGCCATTTGCGCTCCGTCCACCGCTAAGAGCTAGAGATTGTGTGTGTCGACAACTACGCATGAACTGTTGAAAGAGGGTATGTACAATCAACGACTGTTTTGTAGTCGTGGAGAGCAGGAGAGACTTGCTAAAAGTCGAAGTTTCGATGTTTTCCACAGCAAGCATGCATTTATGTAATCAATGTAAAACTAGCCTTGTAACGAAAGGGTCCTTACCGATATATTTTTTGATGTTGCAATGAGTGAAAATACGCGTATGGCCACCCTGCCCACCCAGCACCGGAACTAAAAAGCATCTCTCCTGTGCTCTAAGAAACTGTAAAACATCTAAGCGTACGTTTTTTTTTTTTCAATAAGCATCTCTTTCGGCGCTTGCGTTGTGCATGCCTTGCGTCATTGCGTGACGACTAATTAAGTGCGTGCGAGCTACCACATTGTGTACTTAATTACAATAGTTGACCGCGGATCATTTAGGACAATGGCGCGTGTTTTGGCGTGGAGTATTACTGTAAAGGAGTAGATGATCTGCCCGGAGTCGACCTTGGGCTGCATAATTGTGCGTTGAATTGAGTAATATTGTTATGTCTTCATATCTATATAGTTGTATTTGTGTCCACCATATATATCTAATTCTCATGGTCAAGTACGGGTGCGTCGCGGGGCAGTATATAGTGAATTAATTTGTTGTCACACAGCAATCCTAGCATAGATAAGCGGATCAAGGCAGTTTCGATCCACAATATTTTTCTAGCAGTAGAACAGATCTCCGGTTTTGATCAAAAGCCACGAGGTTACGTAGTCGACTGTAGACCTGAATATTAGTCGAATGTTGTTATATTCTGACCCGAATCTAGCCGACTGTTAGATATATTCTAATCTGAATTATTGATTTTTTTTTTTGAGAGAGCTGTAGCTAGTGCTATATGGGCTTTTGGTATACCCCTATAAATACTCTCTGTAGCCTTTAAGATGATGTTATCTTCACCGGTTCGTTGTAATTGCTTTGTGTACTCTTAACCTATGACCTGTCCATGTACATGTTTGATTTATTAATGATTCTCTATTTAAGTTTTTATATTTAGAAATTCTCTTTTGTCTCTAGATCTTTGGAGAATAAAGATTATGTTGTAGAGGATAAAGATATAGATAATAAATATTGATCTAAAAAAATAACATAAAGAAAACCCGGTAGAGATGACCCGAGACAGCCATAGAGGCTAAGGCCCTGTTCTTTTGAGCTGATCTGAACTGCTGAAATGACTGAACTTCGAGAGCTTTTCGAGTTAGTCTCGAGATTCGGATACATTTCGTTTGACTTGTTTTTTAAAGCGTTAGAAACCACCATCAAAACAACGAAAAAACGGACTTAAAAACTCGAAACATACGTGTTTTCAAAATGTAGATAAGTCGTTAAGCTGTTAATCCGTTAAGCTAAAAAGAACTGAACTTAAAACGGGAAAGTTTCATTGGTAGCAGAAACGATGCATATAGCATGACAGCATGAGAGAGGCATGAAAGCTGAAAAACTGGGGTGATCGTCGGCAAATGGCCTGACAGCGATCGATAGCTGATGGATGATCTTTGAACTCTTAATTAACAGTGGACTTGGAACCCATAGCCCAGACACCAGAGTGGTTGGTTCGGACCAATTTGGTTTTAAAAGCAGGTGAACAGAACTACAGAAGGAAGAATGCATTGTTCCCGTGTATGTACATGCATGCATTTACGTGGCTTATTTATAATATTTCTCCAGACATCAGTATGTTACCTCTACTAATTAACGCATCACTCTTAAGTCAAAGTACTCCATAAAGTAATTAATGGCCACTGGCCGTACGCTCCCCTGTCGTGTAAGGCATTCTTCGTATTAGCCCTCTGATTCTCTACTTTCACTCAGAAGCCCCTGCACTTCCCAATTTCACTCGCCTGCTGCGCCAAAATAGGTCATAGATAGTGCCGGTTCTACTTAGGCCTCGTTCTTTTCAGCGTTTCGTTACGTTGACATATTAATTTGAGAGCTCTCAAAAAGAGGTCTAAATATTATAAAAAATAGTTTAAAATAGTTTTAGGATCTTTGGAAGGACTACTAAAAACCATAAAAAAATCGTTATAAATTATCACAACATATAGGCTGTATAAAAATAACAAAATTTGCTACGGTAATACGCAACGGTACGATATGCTGAAAAGAACAAGGCCTTAGAGGAAACACCCAAAATTTTAACCGACAGTAACTCTCGAGAGGCCCAAGTTTTACCGTCGTGACAAAAGTTCCCACGCAGATAGTCGTGACAAAAGTCCCCACGCAGATAGTGCGACAACGGTGTCACACCTGTCTTAGCCGTCGAGAGGAATCGATCTCTGTTAGCGCGTGGGTGCATGCCTTGGAAAACCCTTATGTATGCGCTAGTTTATTGTACGGATTCATTGCAAATCAGCACATATGGTTTTATTTGTGCTAGATTGTAAAGGACAGGGCGGGACAAGCACACATGCATCAGTTCTAGTCAAGAATCGGCACAAACTAGTGAGCATCTGTATCAGTTCGCACCTAAAATCAGTGTAGATTTGTGCCAGTTCTAACCACGAATAGACAAAAATATCATGGCTAGACCAGCATACATACTACTCATCTACGTCGGACGTCGGTTCTATCCATAAACCGTTGTGGATGTGTGTTTTTAGGAATTCTAAATATTTGAAATTTTATAACTTTTCATATGATTTCGAATGAAAACAAAATTTGTATGTAAATTGTAGCTCTTGAGGAGATCTACATCTGTGTAGTTGGCATCTTTCTCAATTGAAGCAATATATATACGCCTAAATAACCATTACAATGGTAATTTATTTAAATGAAGTCAGATTCAAAATAAATTTTGATGAAAATTGTAGGTTTCCATGCGATTTATAGTAATTTGTAGTTGAAAGCTTTTCTATTTAATGTCATTTGCATGTATAAATTGTTTTTTAGAGATTTAAAAATATTGATAAAAAGGTATGCCAATCCTATTGTAATCAGAACATGTCTTGAATTGGGATGGTTAGAAAGATGAGATTGAAGTAATAAGTTTTGAGTTCGATTTCGAAGGTAGGCAACATTTAAATTTCAAGTAAAATAATGTGCTAAATGTTCATAAGCAAGGTTCTAAAAATCAGTATTACTCGGCGATTACTCGCCTACTCGGCGCCCCCACCGAGTCGAGAAGGGCCAACTCGGTTGATTACTCGGTCAGACTGGGTAATCGGTCAAAAACTGAGTAAAAACCAAGTAAAAACTTTGAGTGTTTGTTGGGTGTGATTTGCGGACATTTTATGATGTTTTAGTGTATTACCTATCATGTATTCATGTGATCATATCATATGTTGCGAACTTGTGAGTTGTGATATGTCAAATGTTGCGAACTTGCGAGTTGCGATATGTCGTAAGTCGTAACATGCACTCTACTTTGTGTTAATAATTTATACATGTAGATTTACAAGTATCATTTCGTAAGTCGTAACGTGCACTCTACTTTGTGTTAATAATTCATACATGTAGATTTACAAGTATCATTAAGTCATATGAAAGAAGATAGGCCATCATTACTTCGATATATGTCTACTAATCCTATATTAAATTTTTGAGTAATTGGTACCGAGTAATTTTCGAGTACTCCCGAGTAATCCGAGTACTCACTATTTGGTACCTCACCGAGTCAGTACCGAGTAGCGAGTTCTTGAACCTTGTTCATAAGTGATTGAGAGGTGGTTACGGAGTAATTTTCGAGTACTCCCGAGTAATCCGAGTACTTACTACTTGGTACCTCACCGAGTCAGTACCGAGTAGCGAGTTCTTGAACCTTGTTCATAAGTGATTGAGAGGTGGTAGGATGTGAAAAAAAATCATGTTTTATGCCTAAATTAAATCACGTTTTGAAAATTAAAGACCTCATTTGTGCGGTTCTAGTAACGAATCGGCACAAATAATAACACAAATAACCTTTTTGCGCTGGTTCACAAACTGGCACAGATGATCTTTTCATTTGGCCGATTTAAAAATCAACACAGATGACTTGGTTTGGACCGCCATAAATTTTCTTTTTTGTGTAGTACGTCACTAATTCGTGTTCTATAGTAGTGATAACTTCCTTGTTTTGAGAAATTTTTGCCTTTAAAATTATTACAATTTGCACACAGGTCCCTGAAATCAAGTGCTTTTAGCCCTTCCCTGTTTTTCTTGCTTAAAACCCCTGTGGAGCATGAGCATGCATGTGCCTTGTAGATATAAATGTGAGTTCATAAATTGACCCGGCACCTACATACATCTGTAAATGACTGCTCCCTTCTTCATTCAAATTTATAACATATTTTCGTTTTGCACATAGCCAGGAGAACATTAAAAATGACTAAACTACCACTAGCTATTAATTAACTCTAAGCACTATACTCAATATATACACGCATACATAAAATACATGATATTTGCTATTATTATTAGTATTGAAAGGGCAACACTAAATATATTTTATCCTTGAAATATGAAATACGTTCTATATTGTTGATTATATTAATCGGTAGGTCCATGAAAAATACGCTCTATATATCCATCGATGACAGCATATTAGTTTAGTTCGTACGTCATTCTGATTCAATAGTACTCCATCGCCACCTAGCATCTCATGAATTAATGACAGCATGTGTTCATAGCCTGCTGCTGCCTATAAATGCCAGCTCCTTCATCCATGCATGCCATCAATTCACTCGAAGGCTCGAAGCAGTCTTGTGCTTGCTCATCACCTTGTGCCTGCGATCATCACCTTATCACCTAGCTAAGATGGAAGGTAAGGGGCTTAAGAGCGTGGTCTTGTACGCCTGCTCATCTTAGGTCTGCCTGCAGCTGATCTCCTAGCTGAGGCCAGGATTTGTTGCCCAAGCACAAATGCCAGGAAATTTTACATTGCTTGTCGCGTCCATCATGGTTATAGAGAGGAATGTGCAGAAATAAGCGGTTGCAAGATTATAAGTGAGAGCAAATGCCCACCGGGCTATCTTCACCTCGGCCTTGACCAGCTGAACCCTGGTAATCTACGTTCCTTCTTTCCATTGATTGTGTCGATTACATGTGCCACAAACAACAAATTATGTTTCGTTAAATGCTATAAGGTGTTTAATTTGACAGGAGAAACAGACAGCGTCATTGACTACTGCAACATCGGTTGTACAATCTCCGTCTGCAGCAACATAGGTATATAAGCTAACGAATCCTTTTTCTTGCATGTGTGTTGAATGTCTTGTTTTCTTACTTGATTTGTTCACAAACAACTATATAGATTGAATGGTCGATGTAATTTGACTCGAGCTATATATATATTTTAGCAACTGTGGCCGGCAACACAATGGTTGAAGATGGCATGGAACGCTGCCAGAATGCATGCAACCAGTTCTGCAACATGGACGCTAACAACCCTACATCAACCGTCGATGCTTAATTACATGATGGACTAAGGGAAACGCATGCACGCTGCCGCTTGTCTTTGTTTCCAATAAGAGCCATGCATGTAATGTCATCCTCTAGCTCGCGATGATTGACGTTTTCATCTCAAGTACATATGTTGTATATGTCTGTATGGCTAATAATAGTAATAATAATAAATCAAGCGGAGCTTTTTTACTTGCACGATCTACCGCTAGTTCCAGGAGTACAAAAATTAAGGTTCTATTATTTAACATTGAAAAGTACACAACCATACAATGCAATAGACTCACACACCTCTAATACCCCCGACAATCGTACCATTACACTTCCCCTTTAAAAAAAAACATACCATTACACTCCTTCCACATGGCTAGTGCATACAAGTTGTCGTCTCGGCTTGTGTGATTCTATACTCTAGCCTGAATTGAAATAAAATGGTGAATATTTTTTTGAGCTCCCAATTATTATATTGTTAATAAATTGATATTGTATTCAACGCCAAAATAAGTCCAATAGCCATCGAACCAGATGATCTCTCTGTGGTAGTAGCATCTATGGCTTTAAGCTTAGCCTCGCAGCGGGAGATGGAGACACGCGATCTGTTTCTGACTGCCAAACGAGGAACGAGGGCACTAGTAAGAAATGCAAAAGCCCGTGACAGGGTGCTACAATCATTGGCCAACATCAACGTAGGCATGAATGCCTTTTGACTCTGTTTCTTGATAATTTGAAAGCACAAGATAAAATTTGTAAATATTTCAGTTCAGTTTTAGGTTTTCAAAGCCACCCGTCAAAGCAGACAAAGGTTAGTTTCAGTGGATAACTTTGAATCCGCTATTGCAAATCTAGCAACAGTTGCTCAAGTTTTGTAGATCCTTATAGCGCAGCACATCATGTTCTTCCTCGTTTCGAAGTCCTATCCAATAGCACAACAAAGCAAACATACACCAAACCATTTTCTTAGAAAGGGATAATATATATTAGAAAAATGTATACATATTTATTACTCCTCTCGACTTAGCTTAAAGGTATATATAGGAACCATCCATTGACAGTGAAACCAGTTTTTTTTTTAAAAATTCCCCTCCCCCAAGAGCGGTAGAGCGGTTTGTGGAGTTTTTTTTTTAAAAAAATTACCCTGTGTGAATGGTGAGGTATCCACTTGTACATAAGAGAAAATTTTCCACACAATGATGGTATCCGTTGTGCTGTCTACGTGCAGATAGGAGCCAGGAGAGACCGATGATCAAGAGAGCCACCACAGGAATCGCGCAAAATCTCGACGGCCAAATACAAGCCGTAGATATTAGTCATGTAATCTCGATGGCCACCTACGAGTCGTCGTTATAGAACGTCTGTCTCGGCGGCCAGACAACAGCCGTCGAGATAAGGTCGCCCAAGCCCGCACGCGCACCTTTTCCTAGGTTTCGCGGGGGCGGAAAAACTTCTGTCTCGACGGCTACACTAGGCCGTCAAGAATAGTCTGTGGGCCGGCCCATCCTAAATCGCTTGTCTGGATTAAGTCTCGACGGCTAGAAGTTGGCCGTCGATATTATTTCATTTGCCCTGCTGGGCTTTGCTTTTAGAAAATGGGCTGGTCCATTTTCTTTTTTAAATTTTTTTAATTTTTTTTATAATTTGCAGAGATGTTTATTTACCTAGTTAGTTAAAATGTACTTAACTTAAAAACAAATTGTGAAACATTTTCACTTTTTTTAAAAAAAGATAATGGTACAAAATGTTATCTCGTATAACTTCGTATAATGTATGCTATACGAAGTTATTACGGTGTTAGATAATATGGAAGAAATGGGGGACATGCAGAATCAGTTCATACAAAGAGAATGGACAGGGATGAATGAACCTAGCTCGGAGGAAAGAACAAAATTGATGAAGGAAGGTGCGGGACCTGGACGTCCAAACTTCCTAGTTTGGTTCTGGAAACATGTAAGTATATATGATTTCGTAACTCTGTTAACATTTGAAGATTTTGTCGACATAGTTTGTTAAATTTCTTTTTTTCT
>SPJY01001434.1:3102046-3137020 GCA_005191435.1 Raddia distichophylla
GAAACGTTAGAAAACGGATGACCGTCCCGAGCCTTTGCAACGGAGGAGGCATTCCGCCCCTCTCCACCCCACCCGCCCCACGCGCTCCCCCTCATCCTTCTTCCTCCGCCCCCGATTCCCCCGCCGAGGCACCTTCCTACTCGTTCCAGCACAGCAGCAGCCGGAAGGGCATCTCCCCTCTCCCCCCCGAACCACCCAAGAGAGTCCAAGAGACCCAACCCCCGCCGCGGGTGAGAGATCCCGCCCGATTCTCCCAACCACCGCCTCCTCGCCCGCCTCTCCGGCGACTCCCAGATCTCTGCGGCGGCGGTGGAGGAGGAGTGAAGATGTTCTATGGGGCGATGGTGTGGGATCCGTGGCTGATCGTGTCGCAGATCGTGTGCCTGCAATGCATCTACTACCTCACGCTCGGCCTCCTCATGGTGCTGCTCGTCGGCACCCGCGTGCCCCGCCTCACCCTCCTCAACCTCTTCGACTTCGCCACCCTCACCCCGCGCTCCCCCACCGGCTGGTGCGCCATCGCCTCCTTCCTCCTCGCCGCCGTCGTTGGGTACGATGCTGCTGCTACCTCTACCCCCTCTACTGCTCATTCATCGTTCCTCCACTCCCCCCTCTCTCTCCTGGCGACTTATCTTTGTCTGTCCGAGCTGTGGCCTGCTCGTACATGCCTTTGTGCGAGATTTAGTACTACGGGTTGGGATGGGATCCTCCCTTATAGGTTTCAAACACGATTCAGGCCTGCTGTTGATTGCTTCTATTTACAAGAGCAATGGCTGCCAATTGCAAGTTGAGCTGCGTGTATGTTCCCAGATCTGTGCATTCACTACAGGCAGTCAGGCTAGCAAATTAGCAATTTGGGCTTGTGTCATGTAGTTTCAGCTTTTGCCATGTGGTTTCAGAAAAAAATTCATGTAGTTTCAGGTTGTGTCATGTAGTTCTAGGTTGTGCCATGTAGTTTCAAAAAAAAAAAATTCATGTAGTTTCAGGTTGTGTCATGTAGTTTCATCTTGTGTCATGTAGTTTCAAAAAAAAATTCATTTAGTTTTAGGTTGTGTCATGTAGTTTCATCTTGTGTCATGTAGTTTCAACTTGTGTCATATTGGTTCAGGTTGTGTCATGTAGTTTCAGCTTGTGTCATGGTCATCCGTCCCAAGCCTCCTGGACGGACGTCCGTCCTATATGGGCTCCCATAAAATTACTCCATCATGAATATTCCATTTCCCAAATTTTTTTTTATAATCTACCACTCGTATCCTTCGGTAATTTTCATTTCGGGCACGGATTGCCATTAAACCCGATCCTTGGAAATTTGAATCTCATATAAAACCATGTACCCTATCCATCCTTCCCATCCGGAGATGTACCAAAATAACGCCCAAAAATCAATCTTCCACCATGTCATCCGAAATAATGCCAAACCCCCATTCCATTTATCAAAAATTTTCTTGTGACATTCAAAATCATACGATCCATCACCATCCTAGTCAACGCTAACCCCTTTTCCTAAAATATCTTTAAAAATGATTTGCATGCATCCATAGTACTCCATGTATCTCCCTTATGCAATTTTTCCCCTTCCTATTCCTCTTTCCGCCCAATCCGTATTATTGGTTGTTTTAGGGTAAAGCTGGGCAGGATCTGCAAAATAGTTAAAAACGAATTATCGATGGACCATACTTCTAGGATATGAAGTGGTATCGCAGGGGTGATGTTTATTCTAAATATTGACATAAATAAGGTTAGAGATGTGGTTATAAGTTTGTTATTGGTCTGGTTTAGAGAAAGTGTTGGATATCTTGTTATTACAAAAAATCTCATTTAAAAATGATTTAGAAAAGAATTGATTAAAATATAGGATTTTCACATAACTATCATAGAAATGCGCATTAGGTCTATATCTAAATCTACCTCTAAATTTTTGTTAAAACATTGCATGTAGTTAATAGTCTTGCATATGGGAACCTTCTAGGACGTACGTGTATACCCATTTTTGTGCGGGCTACCTTTATTTTGGCTAAGCCTTTCTTTTCCGCAGAATACTTTTCTCTTTAAGACTTGAAAGAATTCGATGTAGATTTTTAGGTTATCATACGCTCAAGCCATGCGTGTGGTTTTGAGGTGTAAATTTTGCAGGAGTACTTAAAAGTTGTGAGCCAAAATAATCTCAGTATGCAATAAAGTGTGGTTGTTTGTACTATTTCGGAATACAATTGAAATTCTAGATTGTTGTTTTTTCAGTGATTTCTCGGAGTCCCCACAATACCGTCGTAGCCTTAAAGTTCAGGAACTCTCTCCTCCAGTTCATTGGATTCATCCATATAGTGATTTGGTATTGTGCGTCGTGGTTTTTTGCTGCAAGGGTTTTCTACTTAGAAAACTTGTGTTTTTCGACCTATATTTTGTGCATCTAGATCTACTTTGAGAAGTCACGAGGCATGTTTTGGATCGGTATCCGTTTCGGATTCTGGGTGATCAACGCCGACTCCGTTCGCTGGTGGCGGCTTTCCACGCGGTCGCCTCTACACGCCTCTTCTACGGCGTCGGCTGGTCTCGGGGACATCTGTCTCCGCCATTTCTGTACGGCCGGCCGGCCCACGCATGCGTCGAGTGAACCCCTGGTTAATCCGCAGCACATCTTTCGCGTCTCGTGACTACTGATCAGCACAAACCAATTCCAAAGACCGACCGAAGTTGCTGGTACAGTTAAAGTGCTACAGGTTTTTTAAAAAGCTACTTCTGCCTTTTAACTCTGAGATGCTAACTTTTACCGAAGTTACATTTACAAAGCTGGACCTGTTTGGCAAGCAAATTTTTGGGTATTTTGGTTATTAACTTTTGTGCAAAGCTACGTACAAAATGTTGGCCCTGGATGAGGCCCACGGCTATGGGGCGCGCTGGCCAGGGGCGGCGCGGCTCCAGCCACAACCAAGGACGGCATCCAGGTTCGGCTCGGCTCCTGTCAGCAAGCTTCAACCAGGGGATGCTCCGGCCTTCTTCTCTATGGCACGTCGTTCTTGAGTCGGTCGGCCATCAGCAGCCAACGCAATGGTGGCTGGCGGCCTAGGCTTTCTACGGTGCAGCAGCGATTCTTGGACTGTGGTTGGAGGCGGCTTCCTCATCGTGGTGACCAAATGGTAGAGTCAAGGTGTGTTGATGACCTCGAAAGAGAAAGGGCGACGGCTTTGTTGCGGCATCGACCTCGAGGCGATTTAAGGATGGCCATGGTGGTGCATCTATTAGGAAAGGCACCGAGTGTACACGGCTTCTTGGTAAGGACGTGCAGCACGCCCTAGTTTGATATGGATGGCGGTCATGGCTTAGTTGTTTATTGGGTGCACACCACATATTTGAAGAAATGTCTAGAAGGGTGGTACTCGGAGTGCTCACCAAGTGTTTGGTGGATTAGCCAAAAGAGAATCAAGGTCCAGATCATGTCAAGTATTGGTGAATTGTGTAGAAGGTCATCGGGAGTGATTTGGTGGGAAAAAAGTGATGGGCTCCTATTCACCCCCTCTAATCACCGATACGGTTCTTCAACTGGTATAGAGCGAGGTTCGCTCTTTTTTGATATTCACCGATCCAAAGAGTCGGCAACTAGAACGGGCCTTCACGTCGACGTCGACTACTTCCTTCTACGGATCATCTACTACCACTTCGTCGAAGGTAAGTAAGGTGAGACTCCTAGGGACCTTTCTCTCCATATGCTTGATGCCATTGCTAGGTTGCTCTTTTTGCCATGTACTTGGTTTACTCATTGCTTATCATTGATGATGTGTATATATGGATGCTAGCATGCCTATGTTTTCATCTATTCTCGATATTCATGCCATTTATGCCATATGAGTTGTTTTGCCTGCCTCATATTTATTCTTGTGATTTCTTTGGAGTAGGTTATTGTTGATCATTGGCTAGATCTTTAAGAGATTCATGTCTAGGCTTGTTTGTTTTTCTCTCTATTGCAATTTCATTTGATAAAGCCTAATTTGTATTGAATTCTTGCCACATGCCCTGATTTGTGCCTAATTGTTAATAATTGCCTTGTTCTTGGTTGATCTCTCTATTATGCAATTTCTTGTGACTAGGGCTAAATTGTGTTGTATTCTTGCTATATGCTCTAGTATGTACCTATTTGAGAATAATTGAATTGATCTCTCTTCATCTTAGGCAATTTTCCTTCAATGGAGCTATATTGTGTTGTTTATCATGTAAATGCTCTAGTTTGTGCATCGTTGATATTAATTGCCTAGGATTGTGATAATTGTTTTGATCTAGGGCTATCCAGTGCAGTTTATTTGACTAGGGCCATACATGTTGGTTCTCTTGTCATATGCCCTTGTATGTGTGTGTTTTGTTCATAACTGCTAACATGGTGGCTCATGGTGGTAGTTAAGGCTGTGTATGTTCTTTATTGCTTTTTCATGCTTCATTATATCTGGTTTATCACATTTGCATTATATATTTGTGCATTGCCTTAGCTTTTTGCATTATCCTGCTTTGCTACACCTTTTGCTCCTAGAGTTATATCTCTTTGTGTGTGTTCTTGCTTAGTAGGTTAGGTGCTTTTGCCATACCGTGGAAACACATAGTGCCTCTCTCCATGGCATGTGTGTTGCGTGTGTCGACTTTATTTTGCTCATCCAGATGACTTCTCTATATCGACTGTGCTTTGACTTGGTAATGAGAAGGATGGATGTTTTGCGGTGGTTTGCCCTTTCTTGTGCGAATCTCTATGGTTTGAGCCAATGCTATGATGTTTTGTGTATTCAATGTCTTCTCTGTGACTTGAACACTTTAAGACTAGCATGGTGGCTTGATTTAGCTTGTGGAGTGGATTTGGACAGATTTTTGAACTTGTGCTTCTCTTGAGTTTGATTCTAAGTCCATGAGTCATCCTAAGGCTTATCTCAGCCGTTTGCAAGTAGTGGACCTCGTTCCTCCTCAAGGTGCTCACTCACGGCAAGAGTTGGATGAGAATGTGTTGGCTTGATGATTCTTTCTCAGTTCCGTTAGAATCGTTTTGTCGCTTTTCAATGTTGGCACTCGGTGTGGTTTCCAAGTTGGCCTTTTTTACTTGCTTCCAGATATTTGGATGTTATTTCATAACCATCTTGTCGTCATTCTAAACTGCATATGCTTTCACTGTTGGCTGCCTCTTGTTGAACTCCTTAGGTATTAAGCTTCATGATTATGACACTTGGGCATTTCCACTTCCATGGTGAGCTATCATATATCCTTATGTCTGTTATCTCACTGATTATCCTGATTAAACATGTTGTACTTGTTATTTGCTCCCATGTGTATATTATGTGTATTGCTAGGACTTGTTAGATTTTATTTCATTTTCTGTGTATTATGGCAAGTGCATCCCCTTGCTCATGTTGTTTGCTCATTGTATTTTATTTATATTCATGAGCTTTACCTTAGTATGTGATTCTCATTTTATATCATGTTCATGTTTTATTGTCCTTGTGGTATGAGCATCCGTTATAATTGTGGGCATGTGCTTTATATCATTTGCATTATTCTGTCATGAGCAGTTTCTAGGTTTTATGTTCCTAGTCATCTCATATCTTTATGTGTGCTTGGGCGTTACTCCATATGGCAAATTCATGGTAGCTTGTTGCGTAGACATTGATTATCAGGTTTATTGCTGCATGTGAGTGCATTCCCTGATATTATGGACATATGATTTAGTTTTTGCTTTGTGCCTGGAATTGCTCATGAATATCATTTTCGCCCTTAATGTGTCTATGCTCCATATCTATTTTGTAAGAGTTTGTGATCTAATTTAATGACATATTTTCTTATGCATGCTCATTGACATGCTTAGGGTAGTGCATTGATCCACTTTGATTTGGCATGGTGTAGGTCTTCATGTTTGGCATGTGCCTCATTAGCTTGTTTACTACTTTGCTTAGATGAGCCTGCCTTGTCCCATGTACTCTTAGGTGTCATATGTCCTTACAAGTTGTCACTCTGGGCATGGTTATCTGCCTTCCCATAGGCATGGGTATCTGCCTTCCTACTTGCTTGTGATTGTGATTATTGTGCCTAAGATCATTTGGATGTGTGGATTTCATTTAAACCTATAGTAACAATGCCTTTGTATTGACATTATCATATTCATGTTCTAGATAAATCTTTGCCACACACCATGCTTGTTTCTTATCTATTCTATGCCTAGGAATTGGATTTGTCTCATCCCAGTTTCGAAAGCACAGATTTGTTTTGAGGCATGTGTGTAGACTTCCAAGCAAGGATAAGACCATATTATCCAAGAGTCTAACTGTGGCGATGCATCGAGGAGGAGGAGGAAAACCTCTGCTGGGCGTGTAAGACCATGACCCTGGCCTAGGTAATGCTTGACAGGAAGATATTCCACTCTTGGCTACATTGGTGCTGCAAGACAATCAGCTTTGGGTCTTCTTCCTTTGCTTCCAGATCCAGTTCAAGTCAGCTACCGCTACTTCATCTACATTGCACAAAGTAAGTAGGTGTTGCTTCTTCTTAGCTTGGAGATATTTCGGTTCATCTCCCGCCATACTTCCTTGTGTGATGACGTTGGATCCCATGTGGTGAGCCTCTTTTCATGTTCACGGTGTTGATTGTGATATAGATCATGTATTTGTGATGTATGTGGATATCCCTTGTTATTATATTATCATATATTGTGATTGTATATATGTTCTATGCTCTTTTGTCTACTGAGTGGATGCACTACAAGAATCTGTAGAAGTGTCGGCAGCTAAAGCCCCCGACACATGTCCAGTTTACAGTGGAGATGCTGCCAAAATTTTTTGTATTTTAGGGACTTAGTTGCTTTCTGATAACCTAACGTTTTTTCTCCCTTAGCTCGAGTAGCATTTTCTAGCTTCCTCCTTTTGATTTGACATCACTTCATTTGGTGCTTGTGTAGTTCAGATAATAGTTTATGTGCTTAATTTTGACATAGCTGAATTTCCACCAAATTTGTGCTAAAATGTAACTTAATAGTTGAGAAGGAGCTAGTTTTGTATCATTATGCTTTTGCTCTCTTTTCTTGCATTTGCATCTGCATGGTGGGTTTAGTCATAAGGCAGGATAGAGAGTTAGCACTTCTTTAGACACTATTCTTTACCCCATAGTGATGAGGACATCACCAGTGTGGATACGATCAGTGTGACCGCTGCCCCTCCTTCCTCTCCGACCACTCCAACGACGACCGACGCTGCTCCATTTTCGTCGCCGAGGGGCCTTAATCCAGAAGCCCAGCCTTTCAAGCCTTCTCCGAAGAAGCGGCGCAACAAGTTCAAGACTCGCGATGCCTCGATGACTCAAGGAAGGCCCACATGGAAGCCCAAGACGCCAGAAAGCCCGGTTCGGCCATCTAGCGGCACGTCAACTTCAAACGGGCGTAACTCGGGATCCCGAACTCCGTTTTTGGTGTACGACCACTCGTTGGAAAGATTAGGAGATAAGCTTTCCAATGGATCCAGCCCCACGTCCAGATTCACTCTAGAGCGACAGGAAAATGCAGAACAATATTTCGGGCCAGAATTTCAAGGTGCCGCGTCACCGTATTTTTGGACCTATGGCCCATGTATCACTAGGGTTTGGTGGTGGCTGCACCCTTGGGCGTCCCACTCCCCCTGGCCGCCACTATATATGTGGCCGCCGCCGTTTTTCTACGTTTAGGTTTTGTTGTGTTTTGGTTGACCCCGTGTGTGTCCCTCCTCGTGTTCGCGTGTGTCGACTAGATCACCTGTGACGAGAAACAGAACCTCACCCTTGGTTTTATGATGTATCATGAGAATTCGTGCTTGATGCCTTCCTCATCAATGTATTCTTCAACATCGGTGTTTTTGAATTCCTTCCCATTGTCACTTCAAATCTTCTTAATCTTCACTTCATACTCGTTTTGAGATCTCCTCATAAACTTCTTTAAAATTCCTTTTGCTTCTGACTTATTGTAACATCCCAATTTGGGAAAATTTCGCAAATTTGGCCAAAACTTCAAATTTTCGTTTGAATTCAACCTTGACCGATGTGGGCCGCACCGCTAGTCACTGTGCCATGCCCCTTTTCCCTGTTCTCTCTCTCTACCTCCGCTGTTTCTCTCTCCCTCTGCCAACCCACGCCGAACGGGCGTCCTTGTGCACTGTAGTCGCGCTGCGTCGCCGTGCTGGCCATGCCTCGCGCTGACCCCATCATGGTCGCGCCATGCGTGCGTACCTTCCGCCTCAACGCGCCATGCCCTGTCCCGCGCCATGCTCTGTCCCGCCGCCTGCAGCCCAGCCGAGTCCGCGCCGTGTTGTCACGCCACACTGCCCCCTCTGAGCCCTAGAGCACGTCTCCGTGTTCCTCATCTCAGTCCGGCGCCTATAAAAGCCCGCGCGGCCCCGCTGGCGTCGAGTTTCCATTTTCCCCCAAATCCACCGCCGACAACACCGAAGCAAATCCAACGAACCAGTGAGCCATTGTGCAATTACTCTCGCCCAGTGCTTCTCGAGACCCTCTTAACCTTTTCCCCTCATCTAATTTCAGCTGAGGAGCATCGGGCCGCCGGATCGACGCCTCCCCTGTTTCGTCCACCCTCGGCACCTTCGCCGCCGGTCGCCTCCGGGCCCCTGCCACTCCCTTTAACGCTGTGGTGAGCACCCCCTTATCCCATCCTAGCTCCTAGAGCATGCACATGGCCTGTAGGTCGCTCCCTCGGCTTGGATTGTGCCGGCGAGCCTTCAGTTCGCCGCCGCAGCTGCGCCGCTGTGTCTGGCTACCATTGGCCTCGGCACCGGCAGCTCTAGGAACCCTAGGGCCCGTAGATGCCGTGGCGCGCGTGCACTTGGCTGGAACCGGCTCGTCGCGCCGCCGCGTCGTTTCCCGTCGCTGCTAGGCCACGTCGTCGGCCGGAGGTGGACGACGACGGAGCACCATCGAATCGTGTGCTAGGATTCGTGCAGAGAGCGAGATGCTCAGTCTATGTCACGCGGGTCCCACCGGTCAGACGTCTCCCGCACGTGCCGGCTCGAAGTACCGGCACTGAGTCGCCGTCTTGTAGGTCCCGGCCCCACCTGTCCGTTTGTGTGGAGACGCCTGGAGCCGGGAGGGCGCCTCCTTCGAATCATAGCGCACTGTCAAAGGCCGCCTTCGACGTCACCACGCGGCTGTGCGGGCGCTCAGCACGTGAGAAGGCCGTGGGTCGCATCTCGCTGTTGGGCCATCCATCGGTTGGCTCGGCCCGAGCCGTGTATTCTATTTTCCAGCGTTTAACGATTTATCTAATTGCAGATTTAGCTCTTGATTTTATTTAAAATAGCTAGCGACCACCAAAAATCTTAGAAAAATTTAGATAAATAGTAGAGACCAGTTACGAATTAATAATAATATAACAAGTAGCCACTGTAGTATAAAATCTGCACTGCTATATGTAATAGAGGTTTTCCTTTTATAAAAATGAGTAAATTGATTCTATGATATTTATTGGCTATCTTTAAATAACAATCTAGACCCAAATGTCCTTTAGAAATTATTAGATATAGAAATGCCTTAAGAATCCTAGAACAAACTTAATTTGCATTTCAACTTAAATAAAACCATAAGGGTATTTAGATTAAATGGACATTTACCAAATAGCTAGACTTTTCTTTAGTAGATCACCCTTAAGGTGCTTTTGGTTAATAAATTATTAAGGAAACATAACCTAGGATTATCTCATTAATTTGGAGCCTTAGTGTATTGACATCTCCGGTTTAACTTGCCGTACATAGGTGAACTTCCTATAGTCGTCATGCTATGTCGCCGAGAAACCCTAATCACCCTTTTGCGAACTTATCGTACCAAATCGTATTTTTGGGTTTAGGGACTATTATATATTACTAATATTATTTATTAATGCACTATGGCATGCATAACATATCATACGCAAAATAGGTGCGCTAATCAACCTTAGGTATTTATGCCGATAGTTCGACCTAGATCGTGCATGCATCATGTTTTCCAATTGCATTATTAGTAGTAATTATTGGTTATTGGTATATTTAGACGACATAGGCGATCCCGAGGGGAGATTTGGGGACGCCGAAGAGGACCATCTACCGGATCAAGGCGAGTTAACACTTACTCTTTAGATGTGATCCGTATTAGGGAGAGACAGCGACTTTCCCTAGTGCGGGTTAACATCACTATTATCCTATGATTAGTTTGGTAACCACTTTAACCCTACTGAATGGGTAAAACTTGCTTAGACCTTCTTAGGCTTAACAAATCTTCTGGCTAATCGCCACGGAACGGTGAACCGATATTGACCGGACATTCATTATTCTCATTTAATATGACATGACATTTGACAGTTAGGGCTGGTAGATGCATGTTGGGCCGATTGTGTTTGTGGGCTTGGATTTGAGGGAACTTGGTCGGTTTTGGTCGGTCGGTTGGGAAGGTACATGTTTGGTGTGGTGTGGTCAATGACCGTGGAAGTAGTGTTTGGCAGAGTTCCGAAACTGCCTTAGGAATTTGTTTTAGCGTTTGGCAGAGTTCCAAAACTGCCGTAGGAATTTGTTTTAGTGTTTGGCAGAGTTCCGAAACTACCTTAGGAATTCGTTTGGCAGAGTTCCGAAACTACCCTATGATTCGTTTGGCGGAGTTCCGAAACCGTCGGAAGATTCGTTTGGTAGGTGCTGAAACTACCAAGTGTATGAAGGAAGCGTTTGGCAGAGTGCTGAAACTGCCCGAGTAGAAGTGGTTTAGTTTGAAAGATTCGTTTGGTATAGTGCTGAAACTACCATGTGTTTGAAGGAAGCGTTTGGCAGAGTGCTGAAACTGCCCGGTGTAAGAAGTGGTATGGATTGAGGTGATTTGTAAGCTGGTTGGGTTTAAGTTTGGGGTTGGTCAATTGTGTGTTAATTGAGTATAAGCTGGTATGGATTGAGGTGATTGGGGTAAGCTGTTGGATTTATGGTCGATGGTGGTCGATTGTGGGTGGAGTTATGGAAAGGGTTGGTCGATTTGGGTGTTGATTGTCATGATTGGCTGATAGTTGGGTCTAGGATGCATGGTTATGATGGAAACCCTGATTATTATATATAACAAGACAAATCCTAGATAATGCTAGTTAGGTTGTTTCCAAATGTCTTACAAACTTGGCTTTACGCAAATAAAATAACCCCTTTCCTCCAAATAAAGCCTTCTACACTAAATGCATTAAGGGAAGTGTTAACTAGCCAGCGTTTGGATGACGCTGACCTTGCCTACTTTCCTTCTTTAGACGATGGCGTCGAAGATAACCCTTACGCATGTCTCGAAGACAACGGACAGGACCATGGTGGACCCAAGGAGTCTTAGGGGCCGCTCCAGTCGCTGAGGGACCGTAGTCGATAGGGAATTCTTTTGGGCAGATATTTTGGTGTCCGTTGTACTCTGAACTATTCTTTTGTAATTTAAGGCGTGTATGGGCCACCTTAGTAAAGTCGCCTATGGGCGCAACTCGGTGATGTAATATTCAGGAATTTATTCTATCGATGTATGTTTGTATCGGCTACGTGGTCTTCCGCTCTAGCGTACTGATCCAGGGGCTAGTGCACGGGATCGTCGACCCTCAAGGTAAGTTAAAATTGAGGGGTGACAAAGCTAGTATCAGAGCATGCGACTGTAGGACCCATATGACTTAGAGGTCGAATTTAGGAAAATTATATGTATATTATCCTTTGTGACCTTATTTAATGCTTAAAAACACCTTTAATACTCTGCCTATCTATTCTAACAAAAATTATTATTAAAATTTTCTGTAGATGGATCGTTGTCGCCGACACTCGTTCATCCACGAGAGGTCGACCTTCGGCTACGAGGACTCACGCTATTGGGGCCAGTGGGTCTGTGGGCTGTAGCAGCTGTGCGTGTCTCTCTCCTTCAGTGAGAGACCGCGGTTCCTCTGGAGGGAGGTTCGTTTCCTTCCTCGTGCAGCCTATCTGGTGCGCGTCGTTATCTACTACGAGGGAGATGACGCAGTGGCCCACGAGTACGATACAGAGACGCCACGAGATCATCTACAGGCAGCGATCAATGACTCCGCGATGGAGGCCACCGCTGAGCTCTAGAGGGAGTACAGCGTATATCTGCAGGGGGAGCGTATGCACGGCCGACGGCCATGCATATGAGGTCGCTCCCCGGGTTTGGCAACACATCGACGCCAATTCAGCATCAGCTGATTCGCTTGGCGCGTCTCCACGACGGCACCGCCCAGGTAGTCGATGGAGCATTAGAGCAGATTAGGCTTTTGCGTTCGTCGCTCCGGGCGGCGGACAATGAGCTAAGGGTGGTGGGGAGACGGCTCCAGCACTACGATAGGAGCCTCGCCTATACGAGGCGACAGCGGGATGTGGCAAGGGCTACATACCACACACTCCGGGAGGAGGAGGCACGACGCTTGCTGGCCCAGCAGGACCAGCGGAACCACTCCCTCTCAACTCCGGGGCCGCACTATCCGCCACCAAAGCCGGAGAACCGCCGCACTACGGTGCGGAAGAGGACGCTGCCGCCGCGGGCCCTGGTGGGGATACCACGCCATGGGGCGTCTTCCTCTGGACCTGCTCAGGAGCAGCCGCCGATCGACGTTGACACCGACTCCGACACCGACACCGACGCTGGAGGCGACGCCGCTCCTGCACCGCCGGCACCTGAGCCATACGTGAGGCCGCCCATCATACTAGGCTTTGACTTCCTGCTTAGACGTGCGCCCCCGCATTTCGTCTACTCACGTCGTTGCTGTGCCTAGATCGTTTAGTCACTCTTCTCGAGTTGTAAAGCCATCCGCCGTAGTAGATGATGGGCTTAGTTATCATGTTATATGGATGGCTGCGGTCCTATTAGATGATGGACACTTTTGATGTATCATGATGTGTGGGCCTAATAATGTTAGGGCAAAACATTATTCTGTACTCTATTTTTGCTTGCCCCTGTGGCAAGGGCTTTGGAAAACTGTCGTATTTCTCGAAAATTTAGGTTTGCATTGTTCATTGACTTGAGTGATTCTGTTTCTTGTTGCTTTTCAGTTGATTTAAAATAAAATTCATGCATATTCATTTATTCAAGTATTTACTATAGATGGCAAGAGGTAGAGGAGTCGGACGGGCTCGCGGTGCTGGTACTGCAGCCGATGCTGTGAGAGGCCGAGGACGAGGATGAGGCCGAAGTCGTGGCCGTGGACGTGGTCGTGGCCTTGAGGACATTCCGGAACCACCACCGGGGGACCCAACCCTAGGCCAAGTCATGGCATACCAAGCCCAAATGTTGGGCGAGGTGCTCCGTGAGAGGAGACAAGTTAAGAACCGCCGCGGAATGAAACTCACGGACTTCTTGCGAGCCAAGCCGCCAATGTTCACGCATGCCAACGAGCCAATGGAAGCCGAGGACTGGCTTCACACCATCAAAAGGAAGCTAGCCCTTATCCAGTGCCCTGAAGAAGATAAAGTACTGCTCGCTACCCACCAACTTGATGGAGCTGCTGCCGACTGGTGGGAAAACTATGTCACCGCCCGTCATGGTGACGCCGAGGAAGGTGAAGAAGCCGAAGAGGAACCAGTTGAGCAAGATGTCCAAGAGGGGCAAGGTGGGAATGGAGAGGATGACATGGATGATGAGGCCCTGGGCGAGGATCTCCAACCCCTCGCCAACCAAGGAAAGGATATCCCATGGAGTGAGTTTGAAGCTGCCTTCAGATCCTTCTATGTTCCCCGCAGTGCCATCCGCATGAAGAAACAGGAGTTCCGACAGTTGAAGCAAGGGAACTCCTCCATCAACGACTACCTTACTCACTTCAATCAGCTGGCACGCTACGCCCCTGGAGATGTCGAGGACGAGGATGAGAAGATAGACAAATTCTTGGAGGGTATGCTCCCTAGTCTGCGCTCCCACCTAATACTGCTGGATTACCAGGACTTCCAGCATATGGTGAACAAGGCTCTGATCTTGGAAAATGAGATGAAGGGCTTGGAGGTCTCGCGCAAGAGAAAGCTGGCTGCTCGAGCTGGGACAAGTTCGAGCCAAGGAAGGGCAAGCTCAAGCAACTTCACTCGCCCTATGGCGCAATATCAACAGACACAGCCTCAGTACCGTCCAGCACCAGCACAGTCAAACCCTGGAAACCGAGGCTACCAAACTATTGGTAGGCCAACTGCCCCTTCCCATGGCTACGCTCCAGCTAATATTGCCGATCGAGCTGTTGGAGCCTGCTTCTGGTGCCACAAGCCTGGGCACTTTGCTGCCAACTGTCCGGAGAAGAGAAGGGCCCCGGCGTCCTTCAACACGGTGAACACCCCAGCTAGAGGTCCAGCGCCGCCCGAAAGAGCAATTGGACAAGGATCGGTTGCTGGGTCGATTACCAATGCTGATCGTGGCCGACTCAACCATGTCACTGTCGAAGAAGCCGAGGAGGCACCGGGAGTTCTGATGGGTACGTTTGCGTTACCTGACAACCCAGTGATAGTTCTTTTCGATTCTAGAGCATCGCATTCATTCATTGCACAGCGTTATGTGGATAAGTACGGGTTACAAACCTTATTGCTAGTAAGGGCATTGGTAATAAAGTCCCCGGGGGGTATGTTGACCGCCACCAGGGTGTGTCGACATGTAGAGATTAAACAGGAGAATAACGGATTTTTCTTCGATCTCGTGGTCATACCTTGTAAAGGGATCGACGTGATAATCGGGATGGATTGGCTCCAGTACTACATGGGAGTCATAGATTGTGCCCGTAGGGAAGTCATGATGCACCAAGGAAGATGCTACGAGACCGTCTGGAGGGTGGATGCCCCGTTAGATGGGGTAGAGCAATATGGTTCCTTAGGGAGGATGGCCCCGCTAAGGTTACCGTAGTAAAGGAATTTCTAGACGTCTTCCCCGAGGAGCTACCTGGGCTGCCACCGGACCGTGGCATGGAGTTTCCTATAGACCTTATCCCCGGCACAGCCCCAATTTACAAGTCCTATTATAAGATGAACCCGGTGGAGCTGGCTGAATTAAAGAAACAGCTAGACGAGATGCAAGGTCAAGGGTTGATTCGTCCCAGTTCCTCCCCATGGGGCTCCCCAGCCATGTTCGTGGACAAGAAAGATAAGACTCGTAGGATGGTGGTTGACTATCGAGTCCTTAATGCCGTAACTATTAAGAACAAATACCCCTTACCGCGGATTGACGACCTCTTTGATCAGCTAAGAGGTGCCAAGCGATTCTCGAAGATCGACCTTCGGTCGGGATACCACCAGGTCCGAGTTAGGGACGAAGATATACCCAAGACTGCCTTCACTACTAGGTATGGGCTGTATGAATACCTAGTTATGTCATTTGGGCTGACCAATGCCCCGGCCCACTTCATGAACATGATGAACAAGATCTTGATGGAGTTCCTAGACCGATTCGTAGTGGTTTTCATTGATGATATTCTAATATATTCCAAGAATGATGAAGAGCACAAGCAGCACCTACGCCTGGTCCTAGAGAAGCTCCGAGAATACCAACTTTATGCAAAGTTTAGCAAGTGTGAGTTTTGGATCAGCGATGTCAGTTTCTTAGGACACATCGTGTCCGCCGGTGGAATCAAGGTGGACCCAGCTAAAGTGGCTACTGTAATGGAATGGACACCACCAATGTCCGTTACCGAGATAAGGAGTTTTCCTGGAACCCGCCAATGACTCAACTCCTAAAGAAAGATAAGAAGTTTGAATGGACAGACGCTTGAGAGAAGAGTTTTCAGGAGCTCAAGCAACGACTCACCTCCGCCCCAGTATTGGTGACCCCGGACACGAACAAGAAGTTCGAGGTATACTGCGATGCCTCTAAATATGGCCTAGGGTGTGTTTTGATGCAAGAAGGAAGGGTGGTGGCTTATGCATCACGGCAGCTGAGGAAACATGAGGTCAACTACCCCACCCATGACCTGGAGCTGGCAGCAGTGGTGCATGACCTGAAGATATGGAGGCATTACTTGGTGGGAAGACCTTGTGATATATTCACCGACCATAACAGCCTGAGGTATGTGTTCACCCAGACCACCCTCAACATGAGGCAAAGGCGATGGTTAGAGCTGATCAATGACTACGATTTAAACATTCAATACCACCCCGAAAAGGCCAACGTCGTAGCCGACGCTCTTAGTCGCAAATCCCAATGCAACCACGTGGAGATCGATTCGGTGTCCGAGCAGATCATCGAGGATTTGAGTCGGCTAAAGATCGAGGTGGTTAACCAAGGGTATCTGGCCACCTTAGAAGTCACGCCACATTTGCTCGATATGATCAAGGAGAAACAAAAGGATCACCCTAGCACCCAAAGAATCGAAAGGCTCATCGCCAAGGACAAGAGCTACAAGGTTTCCAAGGATGAGCATGGGGTGCTTTGGTTAGGGAAGCGGATCTTCGTCCCACAGGACCCGACTCTGAGAGACCTGATTCTGTCGGAGTCACACAATTCACCATATACCCTGCACCCTGGAAGCACCAAGATGTACCAACATATGAAGTTAAGGTTCTGGTGGCCTAGGATGAAGAGGGACATAGCGGAATATGTGGCACAATGCCACGTATGCCAACAAGTTAAGGCAGAACATCAACGACCAGCTGGACTGCTCCAGCCGCTCAAGGTCCCAGAATGGAAATGGGAAGAAATTGCCATGGACTTTATACTTGGACTCCCTAAGACCAAGGTGGGATTCGATTCGATCTGGGTTATCGTGGATTGTCTAACCAAGGTCGCGCACTTCATACCTGTAAAGACGACCTACAAAGGAGATAACTTGGCCGAACTGTACATGGCCCGAATCGTGAGTCTGCACGGAGTTCCCAAGCAAATTGTGTCAGACCGAGGGACACAGTTCACTTCCCAGTTTTGGGAGAAATTACAATGTGCTCTAGGCACCAATCTGTCCTTTAGCACTGCCTTTCCCCCCCAAACCAATGGACAAACTGAACGGGTGAACCAGATTCTAGAAGATATGCTTAGAGCTTGTGCCCTGGAGTTCTCCGCGGACTGGGAAAAATGGCTGCCCTATGCGGAATTTGCCTACAACAACAGTTTTCAGGCCAGCCTCAAGATGTCGCCTTTCGAGGCCCTATACGGACGCAAGTGTAGAACCCCGCTTCATTGGTCTGAAACTGGAGAAAACCAAGTTTTCGGCTTGGAAACCCTAAAGGACGCTGAGGATAAGGTCTGGATTATAAGAGAAAGGTTATTGGCCACACAATCAAGACAAAAAAGTTACGCGGACAATCGACGTAGAGACCGGTCTTTTCAAGTTGGAGACTCTGTATACCTAAAGGTAGCACTTGGAAGGGAAATCAAAGGTTCCATCAGAAGGGTAAATTGGCACCCCGCTATGTGGGGCCGTATCCTATCACTGCTAAAAGAGGGCAAGTGACCTACCAGTTGGATTTAACAGCAGAATTGGGAGACGTTCACAATGTTTTCCATGTTTCCCAACTCAAGAAGTGCCTTCGAGTTCCGGAAAGCGAGCTAGTCGAACTACCAGGACAACCCCTAGACAAGAATCTCACGTATGAGGTACGACCGGTTCGAATCATGGACACTATGGAAAAGCAGATGCGAAACAAGGTCATCAGAATGTGCTAAGTCCAGTGGAGCAACCAAACTGGCAACCAGTCTACCTGGGAACCCGAGGAGCTACTCTGACAAAAGTACCCCGACCTGTTTGCAAACCAGGTACGCAATCTCGAGGTCAAGATTTTCTTTTAGGGGGGAGGGATTTGTAACATCGCAATTTGGGAAAATTTCACAAATTTGGCCAAAACTTCAAATTTTCGTTTGAATTCGACCTTGACCGATGTGGGCCCCACCACCAGTCACTGTGTCATGCCCCTTTTCCCTGTTCTCTCTCCCTACCTCCGCTGTTTCTCTCTCCCTCTGCCAACCCGCGCCGAACGGGCGTCCTTGTGCACTGTAGCCGCGCTGCGTCGCCATGCTGGCCGTGCCTCGCGCTGACCCCATCATGGTCGCACCGCGCGTGCATACCTTCCGCCGCGACGTGCCATGCCATGTCCCGCGCCATGCTTTGTCCCACCGCATGCAGCCGCGCCGAGTCCGCGCCGCCTTGTCACGCCACACTGCCCCCTCTGAGCCCTAGAGCACGTCTCCGTGTTCCTCATCTCAGTCCGGCGCCTATAAAAGCCCGCGCGGCCCCGCTGGCGTCGAGTTTCCATTTTCCCCCAAATCCACCGCCGACAACACCGAAGCAAATCCAACGAACCAGTGAGCCATTGTGCAATTACTCTCGCCCAGTGCTTCTCGAGACCCTCTTAACCTTTTCCCCTCATCTAATTTCAGCTGAGGAGCATCGGGCCGCCGGATCGACGCCTTAAAACTAAACCGCTCCGCAATAGCACCGTTATTGATTTTTCTAAGGAATAAAATTCCACCAACGCTAGGGTCACTATAACCACTAAATTGATGGCTATTTTTGTAGCTGATGTAGTATCACTATTCTACTTTATCAATTTTCTTTTAAATATTCAATATTATGCTTTACATCATTCTTACATTGTCTACGCTCAAGAAATAATACTATTGATATCGAACTAATAAAAGATCACTTCCAGAAGTTTGTATGTAATGAATGTGGCAAAAAAAGAGAGAGAAAGATTGTGACCTCTTATTGTACACATTAGGCCCAATTCTTTTCAGCTTAACGGCTTAACAGCTTAACGACTTATCTATGTTTTAAAAAGACATGTTTTTGAGTTTTTTTAGTCCGTTTTTTCGCTGTTTTGAAAGTGGGTCTTAACGCTTTAAAAAGCAAGTAAAACGAATTGGATTCGAATCTCGAGACTATCTCAGGAAACTCTCGAAGTTCAGTCATTTCAGCCGTTCAGCTGTTTAGCCGTTCAGATCAGCTCAAAAGAACAGGCCCCTAATTATGGTCATATGAACAAGCATTAGACTATACATGTACTTATAAAGTAACATTTATGTTTCGTATTTAGTTAGATTTGACTAATATTATAAAAATATTTCATGTTTTATAATTTTTTAATTAAAACATTTATAGAATGGTTTCCATGGTAGCACACAGTAGCTTTCATAACTCTTTTTAATCCTTACACAAAAATAATCTATAATTTTGATGTCCTCTTAACTATGATACTTTGTATACTCCAACCTCTAGCAAGAAAAACCAGGTATTCAACCCCCACAAGTACTTCAAGTGGTATGAATACCCGGCCGCAAGTGGTTTTGATGAAAGTATTGCCATTGGGGCAGCCCACGTGGAGGGTACATCCACATAGATGTTACACATCATTTCTTAAAAACAATATATTTTACATGTTGTGCCCACAAGTTAGTTCATCTTCTCTCTTCTACCTCTCTCCCTCACTTTCTTGTCTTCCCACGTATTTTCTTCTCTCATGCTTTCTCTCCCTACTCTCGATGGTAACCTCCTACCCTGCGACGGTGTCCTCTAATCTCACGCTAGCCAACGCAGCCTAGCCCCGTGCTAGGCACAACCTCCTCAGTCCTCCCCACCAGGCCATCGCCACCTCCTCCCCAGTCGAGTTGCAAAAACATCAGTCCTCCCCATGGGGCCACCACTACCTCCTCCACTAATGGGCCATTGTCGCCTCCTCCTCCTCCATTGGGTCATTGCCACTGTCTCCTCCTCCCCCCATCAAATTTTGCTAAACATTAGCATTCCAAGGCTCAGGACCTTGGTGGTTTATTTGTACATATTTGTGTGTGTGGATTTGATGTTGATGACGGGCATGTATTTGTTCCTTGGTGGCATGTTTTTGTGGACCCAGACATCAAGAGGGGTTCACTTGTAGTCTTGGTTTTTCTCTTTTCGTTTTTGTGGCTTAGACTTGAGGGGCTTTGGATAGTTTGAGTTCGCTAATCTCATTCTAGTACATTAAGCATCTAGGTTGGCATGCCATGTGTCATGACCCTAATGACTCTGAGCTGTTAAATTGTCACGCTGGATGGTCTAGCGCGCGCTGTACCGATTCATCCCAATGGGGTGCTTTGGTGTAACCGCTAGATAATTGTGCTTGATGCTCTTCCAGAAGGGTGATTTTTTCGTCCTCCGGGGCATCATCCTAGGGGCCAAACGGTTTGGCATGTGTTCGAATAATTTTTCTAGATATGGTTCTGGCCCATCGGTTTCATGCTAGATGGTTGTTGGCAATCGTTAAAGTCCAATTTCATACGTTGACATACGCCAACTTTCTGGTTATTTAGTGGAAAATCAATGTTTATACATGCATTTTATTTAAAATGGTAATTTCCACAAGTTTGGGTGAGTTTTGGTCCTCAAGAATAAAGTGGGGAAAAATGGAGCTAAACTGGGCAACCAGGCCGGTCGGCCGACCCACACTAGGTTGGCCGACCAACCTTTGTGCCCAATCCAGTTGTGTTTCCAACCCAAGCGCCAAAAAACCAACCAACGAGTAATCCCAAGTGTCCATGCACATCAGTTTGATTGAATGGTTGCAGTTTCTTCACACTTGGATCACTTGGCCCATAAGGGAGTCAGTTTCATCAGCTCTAACTGTCAAAACCGACATGTGGAGTTAATCTACACCATCAAGGAAGCATCCCAGGCAAAAACGAGGGCTTGGATAGACCGAAGGTGGGTCGGCTGACCCCCTTGGATCCCCTCTCAGATTCCCATTCGGCTGGTGTGTAGGTGACACTTGTCCCATGGTGTGAAAGCTCCCCATTGGCTGCAAATGGCTATAAAAGGACCCCCTCACCTCATTTGTGACACACACAACACACCACAACACTTCCAACTCATTTGGAGTTACTCTTCACTTGTTAGAGTAGTTAGCTTAGGAGTTAGAGTTGAGTCGAGCTGAAGCTCGGAGTTCCGAAATCGTCTTTGGGAATTCAGGTAATAGCTCTTGTATCATTTCCCTTTTGTAAGACTTGCTTTTATAATATAAGTATCTTTCGTTATCTGAGCTGAGTTATTCACACTAAGTGGGAAGTGTAAATTATTAGATCGGTTGATTAAGTTCATCTAGTTCCGAGTCTGGGTTCATTCTCATATGCTTAGAATATCCTAAGTATTGAACTTGGATCGCCTTCCTAGGATCCGGGGAGGAGTGATCGGATCTAGTAGTAGATGTGGTGTCTGAGACTATCTCTGACTTGGTTTACACCCATTCCAACGTACTTTATGGTAGATGGTAACTGCCCTATTCATATAAGATTTATCTCACGCGTAATCCACTGCGTTAGGAACCGGATTAGTAGGGCCCAATCGAGGGTGGTCATAACCATTCGGTGTTCTTAACTGACAGCGGGTGGTAGTGAATCGGCCAAGCACCAGCGAAGTTTTCAAACAAACCACCAAACTCATATCTGCTAGGTCAGCCTGATAATCGATTGCACTATTAAAGAACTTTATACTCTTCTCGTTGTTCTCCCAACTATTTGCCTAGCTTATCTTTTTATACTCATGTGTGTGTCACTGGTCCTATTATATTTATCCTTACCCCCGTTAACTAGCTGGCTGGTATATTAAATAATATAGATAGTTATAATTATCCTTCTCCCTCGTTTCATATGGATTCCATACCTTGGAATACTCCCGAGTGAAACTTACAAGCGATATCCGTCCGCTTGCGCATTATTTCCAAGAGCGTAAGAACCGCCAACGATGGTCCAATGTGAATGCGCTGCTACCCAAATGGCTAGTTTTGGGGCCTTTGCTATTTAAGGTTTGGGATGTTCCATTGGGGCTTTTGATGATTCATTTGGAGTCCCTTGAGCATACATTGAAGTGATCCACCAAAACTAGAATTTGGGAGTGAGTGAGAAGAGTGAGGGAAAGTGAATGGTAAGTCTATCTTAGTGCTTCATGTAGGCTTGGTTCGGTAAGATCAAGCTCACTCAAGACTTATTACTCAAGATCAAACTTGGTGATGGAGCTTGGTAACCTCTCAAGGTGGACCTTTCAAAAGACCCATGTCAGAGTCCATCTACTGGAAGGGTAAAGAGCTACCATGAGTGAAGCGGAGAGATACCCCTAATCATGATGTGACGCACACAAATTCCGCAACAAGAAACGCGTTCGCGGGCATGCCAGTGTATTTATCAAAAATACACAAAAGATAAAGATAAAATGCCGATATTCTATTAATTGTTTATGAAATATAGGTTCTCATTGATTTGAGCTCCATAGCCATGCTTGTTGGCCATCTTGGTCGACGATTGTGATATTCTTGGATCCCGGGACCTCAGAAGGATACCCGGTTAATTACATCCGCGTGTGGATACGCGGAACACCTCCGATTAAGCCGCAGAGCTGTCTTCTTCTTCTCTTCGTCTTGTGTTTCACCGTGCGATTGGTGGATGGATCGAGTTGAGGTGGCGACGACGGAATACACGGGTGTAGGGGGCCCGTGTAATGCTTAGCACAGCCGTTGACATTTGGCTGTACCTGCCTATGCCGATTGAACTTGTCCTCGTCAAGCTTCACGTTGATGTAATTTGGCTTGGATGGAATGCACGGTTAGCACTCGGCTTGGAATTGAGGTTGACAGCTTGTTGGCATCATCGGGGATATTTTGGCGCGTGCAGGGTTGAATGTGGATCTGACTTTGACGGTCTTGGTCATTATCATCTTCTTCCTCCATTAATCTCCACGATGCTGTTGGCCTTCAGGGTCTTGTTCACCTCCAGACTTGTGTTGGAACAGAGAGGTACATTGGCACCGTGGAATTGGGATCTCCACGATACCGATAACCTTCAGGGTCTTGTTCCCCTTCGTGACGGCATCCCGTTCAGGTTGATGTGGCAGTCGATCTCGCCGGTGTTGACTGGGTCGCTGGAGAAGGTCATCTAACGGCTCCCGTGATCGTTAGCGGAGTCACCGGTAGTCGGTCTTCGGTTTCCCCGAGCGGAACATGATTCCGCTTAGGAAACTTGACAAACGAATGCTGGGAACGATTCTCCCTAGCGAAACGTGTTTCCGCTAGGGAAAACTTGTTATTTTATGCGATGTCGTTCTGCGCTTCTCCGTTTTCGGCTGTGGACGGCTCGGGGAGAATTTTCCTTATCGAAATGCGATCCCGCTAAGGCCAGAATGTCGTTTTATGCGATGTCGATCGCGTCTCTTCGCTTGGTGACGATAACAGTGCATAGTGCCGCGTAGGGCACCGGCCGTTATGTACCGAAAACTTCATTTCCGTTCTCTTCTTTTGTCAAGACGTTCACCATTGAGCCTTTGGTTTGACGTGGACAACGGTGCACAGTTTCGCGCGGGGAACCGGCCGTCGTGTATCAGATCTGAGGGGAGTGAGGGTCGTCGGGCCCATCATTGTGAAAAGGGAGATGTAACACCCCAATTCGGGAAATTTTCAAATTTGAGCTAAATTCAAATTTTCGTGCGAATTTGGATTCGAACCAGACTAGTGGGCCCCACCTAGACGCTCTCTCTCTTGTCTCTCCCTCTCTCTTTCTCTTTTCTTTCTCTCTCTCTCCCTCTCTTCCTCTGCTAGCCGCGTCGCATGGCCGTCCTTGATGCACTGTTGCTGAGCGTTGCCGTGCTAGCCGCGCTGCACGCTGCCCACCCCCATCATGGCCACGCCGCGCGTGCGTCCTTCGGCCGTGCCTCACCATGCCCTGTCGCCCCGCCGCCTGCAGCTCTGCCCAGCGTCGCGCCGTCCCATCGCCGCCCCGCCCCTCTCCAGTGTGTCCCCTGTACATCAGCGAGCCCCCAAGAACCCCCGACGCTTATAAAAACCCTCGCCGAGCTGAGTTTCCCCCTTTCCCCCAAATCCACCGCCCGTCGGCGCCGTAGAAATTCCGGCGATTTCGTGAGTCCCCGTCCAATTCCTCCCTACTGGAGCTCCTTGCGACCCTTCTAAGCCTTTACCCTCAACCTATTTCAGCTAAGCAGCTTGGAGCCGGATCGTCGCGCACTCTGTTTCGGCCGCCGCCGGCATCTTCGCTGCCGGTCGCCTCCGGACCCCTTCCCTCCCCGTCAACGCAGTGGTGAGCATCCCCTTAACGTACTCTAGCTCCTAGAGCATGCACATGGCCTGTAGATCTCCCCCTTGGCTTGGTTCGTTCCGGCGGGCCTTCGGTTTGCCGCCGCAGCTGCGCCGCCGCGCCCGGCCACCGTTGGCCTCGGCGCCAGCACCGTTAGGGTCGTGGACCGCCGTAGAAGCCGTGGCGCACACGCACTTGGCCGGAGATGCCCCATAGCGCCGCCGCCGTGCACCTGATTTATCGCCACCGCTGTAGCTCGCCGCGCCGCCGTGTCCGACCGCCGTTGACCATGTATTTGTCACCGTTAGAAGCGCACCGTCCAGACGAACCCGTAGAGCCCAAGAACATCCAAAACGGTGGACCGTAGCTCCCGCAATCGCTGTTTCTATCCATGGGCTACGTGCTGGCCGGAGGTTGAAGACGGCTGACGTCATCATGACGTTAACATGACGCTAGCAGCTAGAGTGCAGAAATTTCAGGTTTCGATTTATGGTTTCTATTTATTAAAAATAGAAGGAGACTTCCAAAAATTCTAGAAAAATGTAGATAAATATTAGACACCATTCCTAGTCTTATAAAAACAAGACCTTGGCCACTGTACAAGGGAATTTGGCACTGCTAGTTGAAAACGTGGATTTTCATATTGACTAAATGACTAAGTTAATTCTAGGGTAATGGTTGGTTTTATTAACTAATGACCTAGACTCAAATATTCCTTAGAAAATATATTAGGAGAGTAAGTGCCTCAATAAATCTAGAAATATTTCAAATTGACATTTCCATTTATACATAGAGATATCTGTATATATGTTCATAGGAACACTTCATTTCGAAACACCAACCATTAACTAGCATGTTCCTTATTAATTTATTTAAGGAGATGACTTTAGAAAAATAGATTAATAATGAATATAACCTAGATTTATCTCTGTATTTAGGAAAACATAGTATAAATTCCACTCCGATAACCATTACCCCGCTCGTAGGATGAATCCCGGAAAGTCATCATTTCACGTCGCTCAGAAACCCTAATCACGCTTTTGCGACCTTATCGTATGAAATCATATTTTGGGATTTAGTAGACTATTATATACTATTAATATTATTTATTAATGCACCGTGCCATGCATAGCATATCATGCGCAAAGTAGGTTCGCTAGTCGAGCTTGGTGTATAGGCCGAGGGTTTAACCTAGATCGCGCATGCATCATGTTTTCCATCGCATTAGTAAGTAAATAGTTGTTTGTTGGTTTGATTAGACATAGGCGATTCCAAATGGAGATTTGGGGACGCCGAGGACCACCTACAAGATCAAGGCGAGTTAACACTTACTCTTTAGATGTGATTTGTATTAGGGAGAGACGGCGACTCTCCTTAGTGCGGATTAACATCGCTAATATCATGTTCATTACCCAGTTTTTCTTAAACTATGTTGTTTACTTATTAAATATGCATGCTTATTAGAATGCCTAATTGTTAATCATGTTATACTATTACATGCCCGCCTTGAAATGTTTAGCCTTGATGACTGCCTTGATTGTCATTGCTCTTGATAGCCTATGATTAGTCTGGTAACCACTTTAACCCTACCTAATGGGTAAAACTTGCTTAGACCGGCTTAGGCTTAACGAATCTTCTGGCTAATCGCCACGGAACGGTGAACCGATATTCACCGGACATTCATTATTATCATTTAATATGACATGACCTATGACAGTTAGGACTGGTAGATGTATGTTGGGCTGCTTGTGTTTGTGGGTTTGGTTATGGGGATATGGTCGGTTTGGTTTGGTCGTTTGGGAAAGTCCAAGTGTGTGGTGTGGTGTGGTCGATGATCGTGGAAGTAGAGAAAGAATGGTGGGTTGCCCCTAGTTGGATTTGGACATCCGGAGGGATGATTAAGGCACGAGATGCCTAGTGCCGGGTTTATCCCGGGGAGCATTTGGCAGAGTGCCGAAACTGCCCTATGAATTGCTTTAGCTTTTGGCAGAGTGACGAAACTGCCTTAGGAATTGTTTTAGCGTTTGGCAGAGTGCCGAAACTGCCCTAAGTATTCATTTGGCAGAGTTCCGAAACTGCCCAGGTATTCGTTTGGCAGAGTGCCGAAACTGCCCCAGGTATTCATTTGGTAGAGTGCTGAAACTACCAGGAGTATTAAGGAAGCGTTTGTCAGAGTGCTGAAACTGCCTGGTGTAAGACGTGGTAGGGGATTGGTTGGGGGCAACCAGGAGAAAGCCTGGTTGGGAGCAACCAGGAGAAAGTTCCCGGGAAACTGATAAGCTGGTATGATGATGGTGTAAGCTGGTTGGGTCTACGATCAATGGTTGGTCAATTTGTGTGTTGATTGTGTATAAGCTGGTATGGATTGTGGTGATCTGTTATGCTGGTTATGGATTGGACAAGAGTTGGTCGATTATGGGTTGCGTATTTTGATGAGAGTTGGTCGAATATGGGTTGGTTGATGTGCATGGTTGGTCAATTGTGTTTGGGTGCATTGTTAAGATGGAAACCCTTGATTGGTATTACTAAGATCCAATTCTAGTATATGATAGTTAGGATATTTCCAAAATCTTATAAACCTGGCTTTACGCAAATAAAATAACCTTACCCCCAATTAAAGCCTTCTAAGCACTATATGCATTAAGGGAAGTGTTAACTAGCCAGCATTTGGATGACGCTGACCTCGCATATTTTCACTCTTTTAGATTAACCTTAAGGAGAAGAACTTGCTCAATTGTCGCAAGGGAGATGATCTAGCTACGATGACCATGATGCGGTTTAGGGTTTGCTCCAGTCGCCTGCAGAATTTCATAGCCGTTGGATGATAATGCGGATAAACCTACAAGCTCCGCCGACCCTGATGGTTTACCTATAAACATCGTAAAGTCTTTCGGCCTATTTGATTTTAAGCCCGCGCCAATCAATCAGGTATGTAATTCTCTGAGTAATGAAACGTATGTCTGCATGATACTCGGCTATGTATTGCACGCACTAGAGTACTGATCCAGGGTCTAGTGCATGTGTACAGCGGCTCTCTGGTAAGTGTAAAAATGAGGGATGACAGGCGGCGACGGCGGCCAAAACACGAGCTCCACGGGCAGGTCTCCTCGGCAAGAATCAGCTACAAGGGAAGGAGGGAAAAAGGTTAGGGCATATCCGGGATGCTCCAGCGGGCGGAAATCGCTTTGGAAGCTCACCAATCGACGGGTCCGAGCATCACTTGGATTTGGGGAAAAAAACGGAAACTCGACGCCGGCGAGGCCGCGTGGGCTTTTATAGGCGCATGGCTGAGATGAGGAACTTGGGGCATGCTTTGGGACGCGGAGGGGCAGTTGAGTGTGACGAGGCGGCGCGGACTCGGCGTGGCTGCAGGCGACGGGACAGGGCATGGCGCGGCGCGACGAGGTGCAGTGCAGGCGGCAGGGCTAGAGGGTTAGTGTAACACCCCAATTCGGGGAACATTCAAATTTGAGCCGAATTTGAGTTTTCGTGCGAATTTGAACCAAACCTGACGCGTGGCTTGGCTTTGACGGCCCGACGGACTCCGGCGTTTGCCCGATGGTCTGAGGCGGCGGACTGGTCCTCCGGCGAGGCACGCGGCGGCGTGCCCAGGGCTGGCCAACCGGGGCACGACACCGCGAGGCACGATCGCGGGGAGTCGAGCTTGACCGCGACGGGGCGGCGACGTGCGCCTGGCATGGCATCGGCGCGCGGCGGGGCAATGATGGGGGCAGCGGGCGGCGCGCGACGCGGCCGGCGCTGAGCAGAACAGGGCGCTGCGGATGGACGGCCAAGCGACAGGGGCCCACGGGACAGGGACAGAGTGCGAGGGAGGGAGGGAGAGAGAGAGAGAGAGAGAGCTGCCTGGGAGGTGCTCGATAGAAAGCCCACAAGAAGAAGAAAAAAAAAATGAGAGAGCTATGATTTTCAATTGCTTATGAAATTTTATTTTTTGGTTTTAAATTGATCCAATTGGTTTAAAATCAACGAAATTTTGAATTCAACCAAGATTTGAAAACGCCCCTAAATTGGGTTGTTACACAAGGTGGTCACCAGTGGTGCCCCTAAAAGAGAAGGTAGCTTGGCCGTGCCACTTTTCCAATTTTGTTTTATTTTGGGATACCATATGAGAGATTGTGGGGCTGTGCACGCATTTTAACATGTGACCGACGGTGGAGCTAAGCCAGGAAACTCCTTGTACAAGCGTCGACGAATTTCTCCAATTATAATTAGACAATTACCTCTATGAGCTACATCAATCTCCAGCTTGTCTTGTTAGGATTAATTTTGGACTAACCGTGTCCACACGATCTTTTAAATAGTTTATCCCTAATTGAGTGGGGGTCCTGATGAGAGACACCTTCCTAATCCTATGTGGTGTCTGTCCCCTGTTGCACAACACTACAAGATAGAGGGGCGCTACGGCCAGATTGATCAGCCTAATGAAATAGAGCCTACCTAATCTCGTCGGGCTCTAATCCAGTGTCTAACTAGAACTCATGAAGTCCTAGAGTAACACGAAGACTGTCGCTGCCGCTGTGCTGTTGTTTTAGATCATCGACGAGGACGTCACTGCTTTCGTACGTCTCCCTGCGACATGTACCTCCACTACATTGACTCTTCATCAAGCAGGCCAAACCATCCTAACCGAGCTAGCTGATTGAGATGGCATCTACAGCCAATTGTTAGAGCATCCCCAACAAACCCTCTATATCCTCATCTAAAACACTAATTATTGAGACAATGGATAGTGCTTTAGACGGAGTTATAGAGGGGTTGTTGCGGATGCTCTTAGTATCTAATATTTTCCGCGTTATGTTTGTGTTATTGTAATTAGGCTAAGGTAATGAGTCATGTCTCATATATTAGTATTTCCTAACATGTCTACCTCTGCTTCCCGGACACAGCTACTGTTCATTTCCCGGCACAGCAGGTTCACCTAGTTCAGACTTCAGTTCGAGGTGCAAACGTTGCAGGCGATGGAGGCAGCTCGCGATTCGGTTCGTTCATTGCGCATCGCTTTCGGCGTAAATCTAGCGATACGACCTCGCGCGTTAGCGGTACGTATTCTTGAAGGGGTGCATGCACGCGTGCGCGTACTTGCGCTGCATGCAGTTGCAAGTAG
The DNA here is from genome assembly GCA_005191435.1 of Raddia distichophylla. NCBI lineage: Eukaryota > Viridiplantae > Streptophyta > Magnoliopsida > Poales > Poaceae > Raddia > Raddia distichophylla. The sequence continues at coordinate 3,131,148 of SPJY01001434.1, forward strand.
CTAGGTGCGCCATTTGTCAATGCCCTGCCGCCTTGTCCGGCGGCGGCGGCGGCAAGGCCATGCAATGGAAGACGACGACGCGGCTCTCGTATATGTTACGCGGCAACGTACATGGTGGTTCATGGGGTTCATGCCCATCGCCATCGCGAAGGAGGGAAGGTGAGACGGATCACACCCCTATCAGATTTCTATCTTGCTAGCCGATCAGCCCGGGTTCAGTTCGATTCGAGCGTCGGAGACGGCAAGGAGAGACACGCAGCGATTACCCAAGTTCGGACCCCCTTGCGGGTAATAGTCCTACTCCTGCCGAGCCCTAGCTCTTTTCGTGTATTGGTTGTGTGGGAATGTTTACAGAATGCCTCCTTTTTTTCACCCCCCTCTCTCCCCTCCCCTTTTATACGAGCCGTGGGCTGGCGGAGAGAACCAAGGGGGTAGGTTACACAGTACGCTGAGTACTGTTTTTTCGAACAGGAACCGGAACCCCTCTCCCTTCTCTCTCCGCCTCTTTTATACAAGCCTTTGAACTGGCGGAGAGAACCGAGGGGGTAGGCAGTACAGTACTTCTCAGTACACCCGACAAGACACGAGGACACGACAGGAGAGGCGAAACGTGCTGCTGCTGAGCGGCGCCGCCCACGCGTGCTTCGCAAGTGGCCTCTGACCTGAGCGAACACGCCGGTGACGGGACGGGTGGGCCCCAGCTTGCGCCGCCTGACGCGGGCGGCCGGCCTGACGATGACCAACCTTCTCTCTGCCGGTCAATTCCTTCTGCACCACAGTGACAGCTTGACAGATCCGCAGGGGTCACTGTAGCGGTAATCATCTCCGTCCTGGTTCATCCGCGCGTGATGTCGCATTGAATGCGCCTGTCCTCCGCCGCAGAGGAGAGCCTTCGCCGAGAAGACTCCCTTAGGACGCTTCCTGCTGCACGGGCCCCACCTGACCGAGAGGGACCTCTCGTGCTCGCCGAGAGGCTCGCCCACGCGCTGGGGCCTGATCGCCCGCCTAACGTGTGGGGCCCTCGCCCGGCCTTCCGAGGGGCTCGCCCACGCGCCCGCCTGACGCGTGGGGCCCTCGCTCGGCGCTTGAGGGGCTCGCCCACACGCTGGGGTCTGGTCGCCCGCCTTTCGTCGCTGGTTGCTGTTCGTGTTGTTCGGCGTGTCTCCTATCTCCCCTTCTCAAGAACCTTAATCGACTTGAGATCGATATCTCAACCGTCGACACCTTCCCTGCTATCCCTCCATTGGTGGATTGTGATTGCCTCGGCACCTGCTTATCTTCTGATGGAATCCCTAGCATTGTAGAAGATACACTCAGGCTGCCATGACGAGCAACATCTTGATGACCGGTAGGGCTGGACGTTGGTAGTTGTTGCAATGGAAGGAGGAAGGCGGCCAACATGGGGCAGGATACCGATGGCCGGTGTAGGGAAAGAGCACGACGACCGGCACTGGGCAAGAGGATGGCTGCCGACGTGAGGCAAGATCATGTTGACGTGATGGTCGACATTGGGCTAGAGATTGGTGGCCACACCATAGAAGCATGCCAATGGGAGGTGGGATGGTAGTGATTGGCGCGGGGCTAAAACACAACAGCTAGTGTACGGTAGGAGTACACTGTCTCATAGTAGGAGGGTGATATCGGGAGTAGAGCAGAGAGAGCATGAGAGGAAAATACATGGAAGACTGAGAGGGAGAAAGGAAGAAGAGAGAAGTTGGACTGACTTGTGGCTCCATATGTGAAATATTTGTTATAACATAAAATGGTGTGTGTGCTATCCACGTGGATCGATCCTCCTCCATGTGAGCTACCCGATGGTATAATGCCATGAAAAATACCTATAGGAATTAATACTTCTGGAAGCTCAATACCTGGTTTCAGTCTAGGAATTTAATTCAATAGGTATCATAGTTAAGAGGGGAAGTAAACTTTTTGTAATGACTTATTATGACATATTTCAAGAAACAATACTTACTATGACAAGATCCTCTGAAAGAACATATTATGACAATACAATCAACAACCACCCCAATACTATGATAGTTCAGAGCAAGGAGACTCTGCTTATCAGTCATATCATGGCTAGGAAGGGAAACCATGTAATTTCAGTTCTTTCAGATGCTGCCGCAGCTGGCCGGCACGAAGGATAGCACGGAGTTGGCGACGTCATACCGTATATGGTAGTCCATCTGCATGATGTTGCCGATGATGGAGAGGCTGGTGGACCTCTGCACGACCCAGCACAGCACGCCGTCGTCCACCTCCACAAAGTAGTTCGCCGCCGGCAAGGCCATGTCGGCGCCGCCGTCGAAGTGCAGCGCCATGGCCGGCATGCTGGCGCTGCCGGAGGAGCCTACCTGGAAGCACAACTCGAAGCCGTCCCTGCTGTCCGCCGGCGGGAGCGCCGTCTGCGACAGCACCGCCGCCTTCGCCGCCGCGTAGACCGGCTCGGCGAGGTACGTCAGCGTCGTGCCGGAGTCGAAGATGACGGTGCCGCCGCTCCCGGGGCCCGGCGCCTCCTCGTCGCCGATCGTGATGCTCCGCAGCGTCACGGCGTAGAATGTGCTCTCTGGTAGGAGCGGCGTCGTCTGGACATCGCCGCCGGTGAGGGTGGCGAGGGAGCCGAACAGGAGAGGGCTCGCCGTGGAGGTGTCGCGGGTGAGGCAGTAGGAGTATAGGAGAACGCGCCGACGTTGAGCTGCGAGACGAGAGACAATGGCCCGCGGCCGAGCCCGACGAGGCCGGAGCCGGAGCCGAAACCGCCCTCCGAGCGGATGGTGCAGCCGAAGCCGACGCCCGTCACGGGCTCACGGCAGCGCCGCCGAGGGTGAATGTCTCGCCGGCGAGAAAGCCCTGGGTATAATGGTGGGAGTCTCGGACGAGCCCGTAGTAGTATTTGTAGTCGCACTCCGAGGCGCCGGCGCACGTCGCCAGCGGAGGAGACTCGGACCGGAGGGTGGTGCAGAGGTTGTCCGAGCACGGCAGCTTGGAGAAAGACGACGAATTGCCGGGGAAGAAGGAAGGGGAGCCCATCGGCGAGCACGACGCGCACGCGCCGCACTTGACCCAGATGAGGTCGCTGCCGGTGTCGGCCAGAGCCGAGAGCTGCAGTGGAGGCGTGCCGATGGAGAAATCCATGGCGTAGTCGCCGTCGCCCTTCCGCAGCGGCGTCTGCGTGCTCACGCCGCCGCCGCCGGCGTCGTCGAGCCGGGCAGCCAGCATGAACAGCCGCTCGCGAGACCGGCGAGCCGCCCGGGCGAAGTCGATGGTCTTCTCGGCGCGATACATGGTGGCGCGGAAGCCCCGGTGGTCGCAGTTGGCTGGAGGAGCAGCGTGAAGGATGACGAAGGTGATCGTTAGCATGAGGAGGGCTACCTTGGCCGCCATTTTTGTTTCTCACTTGCAAGTTCCAAGTTGATCAAGTGGTTATTGCGCATGGATTAACGCTGGCTAGGTAGGACTATATATAGATGGATAGTTGTTTAAATTGCTTGTTCACACGCCTGAAAAAATTATGCAAATGCAATAGTCACCAGGAAATTTCTCATTGGAAAGTCTAAATTGCAATCCTACAAAGAACTTGCAGCACAGATCAATGTGAAATTTAGTATACGAAGTTATATTGTTAATTCTTTGGGACAGGCTCCAGCCCAGGCAACTGGGCACAGCCGCGCGCGCGCCGGGCCCACCCGTCGGCGGCCGCGGCGGCGAGCCCAGTCGCCTGGGTTTTAGCCAAACCGTAATTCTTTTTGTCTTTGTATTTGTGGGGTTCTTATTTTTTATTTATTATATTGATTTTATAGAAACTATTCATGAAACTATCATGGTAGGAGTTATCATCCTTCATAAAACTATTCATGAGCTACATACAAAAAAATTGAATGGAGTAGGGTTCAAGCTTGATTTCGAGAAGGCCTCTGATAAAGTGAAATGGCCATTCTTACAAAAAGCTTTAAGGATGAAAGGGTTCACACCTAAGTGGTGTAATTGGGTGACACAGTTTATTTTAAAAGGAAGTGTTGGTATATATCAAAGTTAATGATGACATTGGACCATATTTTCAAACTGCAAAAGGATTAAGACAAGGAGATCCGTTGTTTCCAATTTTGTTCAATATTGTTGCAGACATGTTGAGAATTTTAATCTCAAGAGCAAAATCTGAGGGCCTTATTCATGGAGTAGTGCCACATTTAGTGGATGATGGTCTGTCCATTTTGCAATATGCTGACGACACCATATTATTTTTAGATCATGATATTGAGCATGCGCATAATATGAAATTATTATTATGTGCTTTTGAGCACCTATCTGGTTTTAAAATCAATTTTCATAAAAATGAGATTTATCTGTATGGTGTAGCCAAAGATTTTGAGGAAGATTATACGAGAATTTTTTGTTGTGAAATGGTTTCACCTCCTTTTAGATATCTTGATACTCCTATGCATCATAAGAAACTAAGTAGTTCTGATTGAAAGGAGTGGAAGAAAAGTTTGAAAAAATAGCTAGCTGGAAAGGGAAGCATTTATCTTCCGGGGGGTGTTAATTCTAATAAATTCAGTTTTGTCTAGTCTCCCGATGTTTATGATGTCTTTCTTTGAGATTCCTCGTGTGATGCGTAAGAAACTAGACTATTTTAGATCTAGATTCTACTGGAAATGTGATGGGCATAAAAAAAATATCGTCTGAAAAAACAGACGACTCTTTATAGACCAAAAGACCAAGGTGGTTTAGGAATTCAAGATTTAGACATTAAAAATAAGGGTAAAAAGCATACATGCCACTCTCCTTTGGACTGGAATGCCATCGCTAAGTCGCTTTTGATACAGACGCCATTATAAACACTACAGGAAACGAAACTTTTGTGGTCGGCCAAAAATCTTTTGTCGTCGGCTAAAATGCCGACGACAATGTTTTTTGCTCTTTGTCGACGGCCAAAAGTGAGGCCGACGACTTTAATAAACAATGTCGTCGGCCAAACAAAGGCCGACCACAATAGTCACGCCAACTCTCCCGCCTTCCTGCATATTTGAAATTTCGACCCGCTCATGTAAACTATGTCGGCGGTACAAATAATGCCGTCGACATAGAGGCACCCAACTCACGGCATCTTAACGGACTAACGAAACCACGTCAAGGAGGGCCCACAAGGCAGACATCTGAAATGGCCCAATTATTGTCGTCGGCCTTCCCAGAGGCCGACGACAAAGGGGGACTTTTCTGGTCGGCCTTAAAAAGGCCGACGACAATATTTGAGCATTGTGGTCTGCCGAAGCTCAAGCCGACCACATTGCTGCACTTTTGTGGTCGGCAAGACCAAAGGCCGACCACAAAGACCCCGAGCCCCTGGTTCCAATTTCCGGCCCTCCCGCGCCTTGGTCGTCACAGTCCTATCCGTCATCTGATGTTTTGGGGCATCACGGCACATTGTAATTTCTTTCACGGGTCCTCGTTGGCCTGCGTTGCATTTCCGATATAGGATTCTTCGACTTCGAGCTTAACGTTCGTGGAATGAGCTGACGCTAAAGTCCGGACGAGTAGTGAGAATGTGCCGAATACGCAAGTCATGACGATATAGCCCCGTGGATACGCTTTTGATGTGTTGGGCATGCCGTAGAACCATAAGTAGCACATAGGTCAGTGTCGATCGAGGCGCGGCCGTGTGCGGCCGGCAAGCGGCCGGGGGGTGCCCGGGAGGGTTTTGTGGTCGGCCTTCCCAGAGGCCGACGACAAAGGTGGACTTTTGTGGTCGGCCTTCAAAAGGCCGACGACAATGTTTGAGCATTGTGGTCGGCTGATGCTAAGGCCGACCACATTGCTGCACTTTTGTGGTCGGCATGACCAAAGGCCGACCACAAAGACCCCCTGCCCCCCGG
>SPJY01001434.1:3138204-3172137 GCA_005191435.1 Raddia distichophylla
CCAAGTTTCGCTAGTATAAATGTAAGTTTCATAAGTGCCTTCTCCTAGTTTCATATCAAAAAAAATAAAAAAGTGAAAAAATTCAAAAATTCAAAAAGTATTTAAAATGGGTTGCTCTCGATTTTAGAAGAATTATGAAATTTATTTCACGCATTTTGAACACTGTTTGAATTTTATACAAAAATCAGAAATTTAATTGAAAAATTGATCAACCCGTGCTAGTTTATCTAGTCGCTGCACTTCTTATCTAGTCGCTGGTTTCCTGGGACGTGGGCGCTCGGCATCACGTCGGATTGGCGCGGTAGCGGGGATCCGACGGCGCAGGCAGGTCCGGACGGAGCGCCAGGCGTCGGACGTCCGACGCCTGGCGCTGCCCTTTTCATTGCCTTGTGTTGAATTTCAAATTTTTAAATAATTCATCTAGAGCAGGCGACACCCGCGCGTGCCCGCGTGGCGTGGGTGGAGCCCACTCTAGTCTAACCGCTGCATCGCACAGGTTGTGGCGTGATTCTCGTGGAGCTGGTTTTTCCACCCCCATTTTTTACCGCTGCTATTTCGTTTCTTCACTCTCGCGTCCACCGTCGCCACTGGTTAGAAGGTTCGGCCGTCGCCGCTGGTTATCACCGTCGTCTTCTTCATCGAATCCGGCGACTGTTATTTTTGAAAGATTTGATCCGATACAGTTCTCATATGGTTAGATCTATTGCAAAAATTGTTTTTTTACAGTTATTCATCGTGATTTTCTATTTTGCAAATTTCTTAGATGGTTGATGTCGTTTGTTCAGACAGATCAGAATGGGAAACCTCCAATGAACCCCAAAAGAATCATAATCGATGGATCTCAGCAAGCTTGGCAGTTCGATTTGATGAATGTGCCTCCTCCTCCTCAAGCTAATGTAATTCCGCCTCGTTCAGATCCGAGTAATACTGCGGCGGAAGATCAAGCCATCATGCCGCCTCGTACAGATACTGAAAGGGATATGCCCTAGATCAATCATAGTGATGATTGTACCACGTCTTTGTTCATATACATATGATAACATTGTTTATCGGTTCCCTGAATAAATGTAATGACTTTGTACATTGGGTATGACTTCATCGTGAAATACATTATTATATGACTTTATTACAAACGGGTCCCTGATACACATCATTACGAGGAGCGGTTATGATTTGATCAGAATACGTATTGGTTGATGGTAATGTTTCGCATACCATAGTTATAGAGATATCAAAACCAATCGGATGGACGCATGTTGGAGAATATGGGCAGTCGGACAGACCTACTCCGAGCTGTGAGTTGTTATCTCTTATAGCGCCATCGGCGTATAGTCTCAAGTAGTATACCTATAAGGTCCTTAGACTTGAGATTGTCATGGATACCCAACATGTTGACTCGTGTACTTTGGTATCATCAAACGCTATACCATAACAGGGTAGTTATAAAGGTGCCTACAGGGTATGCCACGATACATAGCCAGGGGTATGACAATCAAGATGGAATTTGCCCCTCCTCGATAACAGGAGAGATACCTCTAGGCCCCTCGTGTGGATGGATAAGGAAAGCTCAGGGCCGTGCTAATATGACTAAAGAGTTAGTCATGATATGTATCCATCCACTGCCGAGTGAATTGGTCGAGCTATTAACAAGGGTGGCACGCATCTCGCCCTGAGCTTGACTGGTTTCGGGTGGCAAAGGGATCGGTATGTGAGTGTATCAAGGTTCAGGCGAATAATGATTCTGTGCATTTGAGGGTCAATACGTACTGCTAGGTGCCGCTTTTGATCAGTGGATTGGAAACGAGTTTCCGGATCCACGGTCGACTTGCACTGAACCTAACGGGTAACACACTTAACGGGTTGGAACTATTTAATGGGTTTGTACGTGGATATGATCTATGTAAGAGATAGAAACCCCAGCGGGCCGAAGCCCACTAGCGTGACTATACAAGGAGAGGCATAGGGGTGGCGTTCATATGAGTTGAGCCTTCACCACGCCTAGCCGTTGCGCGCCCCTCCTGCTCTCTAGAAACCCTAGCCGCACGGCGAGGTGCTAGCACACCTCGTGAGGTGTTCCTGCTCGGAACGTGTGGATACCTCTAGAGGCGCAGCTGTACGCGGATGGCTGTTCGGTTGGATCGTCAGCGAACACAGGTGAGACATCAACGAGCAGTTGGAAACCACTCGGCGACCACTCGGCGAACACCGATAACCACTCGGCAACCACTCAGCGAGTACAGGCGAGCACTCGGTGGTTATCTGGGCAAGTACGTCTATTTTCTCTACGCGCGAGAAACTGCTTCCGCTTCATCTGCGCGTCAAGGGTAACGATCTGTGATCCTCTACTTGCATGTGCTCCTGGGTGATTCGTGGTAGAAAAATTTGTTTTGCGCTCGTGTAGCCTACCCGTTTCCCAACAGTGGTATCAGAGCCGATCATGTGTAGTACTGGATCTCGATCAGGCGTATATAGTGATATGTTGCTGGGATTGTTCATGGGTTGATTGGATCAATCGGTAGTCTGGGTAGAGGTATGAGTTGATAGCGTGATGTGATCAAAAAGATTAGTTCGTCCTCTATCAAATTCGTGCCGCACAATTCCCCTACCGATTTGTAACACCATCGGGGATGCGCGCGTGCCGAATAGATCGAGGTCGCATGCATTGCTGTTTTCTCAAGGGGACCTCGCGCGATTGGATCGATATGATCGGTCTAATGAAAATCGGTTTATGTTGATGTTCCGGCAGTCGGCTTGATGTAATCAATCCGATTGGAATTTTCATTATGTTTTTATAGATGTGATCTATGTTCCCTGCATAGTGTGTCGTAGGCGCTGCCCACACCCTAGCGAGGGGCTCTCGCCCCTCGCGCACCCCAGTCCGATTGGAACCGCCATGAACTATGATTAATTAACAACTAAAACTGGTTCACATCGTGTGCATTAAAATTCTATTCTGCGCCTAACTTGTTTTTGCAGGGTTTGATGTGGACAGTATGGACTCTTTGTATGTGATGCATTTTTGTAATTTTGATGACTTGCGCGTCATGGTTAATTGCAGCTGAAGGCTGTCTATTGTTGTTTAATGGCCTGCGTGCCGACATGTGATGCTTTGAATCCTCATGTAATTTGTCACTAGCTGCTAGATGTAGTAGGGTGGTTCAATATCATGGTGGACTCAACCCTAGGTGGCCTGGAGGACAAGGATGGTCGTGGAGATGGATATCGCCGTGTCATGGGCCATACTAGTTCACAGTTTAATATGATTATCCGTGTTGGTTTACCTTGCATGGCTATTCTTTCACGTCATATATGGTGAATATGTTAACCTGATTGAATAGTTTTCCTCAGAAAAATTAAGAGTAGATGTACTTTTGCCAATAGCTACACCTATTGTCTTGTAGGTTGGCGGGTAAGGTCTTGACAATTTAAGAACGCCGTCTTCTTCCTTGTACAATGGGGTGGGTGTAGCCTAACCCGTGCATCTACACGCATAGTATTGGTTTACTTAACGGAGATCCAAATAGGATTTGGAACTTCGGGGCATCAGAGTTGGGAGCCGGGGCATACGATGTCATCCCAACAAGCAAGAATCACATACGATGTGATTGGTAATGTGTTGCCTACCTATGTCGCGGGTTCAAGTGGTATTGACAAATCATTACCCGAACCGCGGTGACCATGGATCTTGTCTCAGGGAGATCATCAGAGGGAAAGTGATCTTAGTGAGAGTATCTTTTGTTAAATTTTGTTTAATAGAAGATTAACATGAACATAGTGCAAAGAATTTGCTTATTTATTTCTGTTGTAGATGCCGCCTGTTGTAGTAAACAATGGTTTTAATTTGCGATTCATTCTGGAGAGAGAAAACTCTCCGAAATGAATTTTATTGATTGGTAAGAAACTTGAGAATTGTTCTCAAGCAAGAGAAAAAGGAATACGTTCTAGAGGATCCATATCCTAAAGAACCCAACGATAATGCTACTGCCACTGATCGCAGAGCTTTTGATAAGCACTGCAATGATTCTCTTGATGTTAGCTGTCTCATGTTTGCTATTATGAACTCTGAGCTTCAGAAGTAACATGACGAAGCGAATGCTTTCGATATGATCGTGGGTCTCCGAGGCATGTTTGAGAACCAAGCAAGAGCTGAGAGATATTCAATCTCGAAAGTTTTGTTTGCGTGCAAGCTGGCTAAAGGTAATCCTGTGAGCCCTCATGTGATCAAGATGATTGGTTACATTGAGAACTTAGAGAAACTGGGTTTTTCTCTAAGAGAAGAGCTCACAACTGATGTGATTCTCCAATCGCTTTCTGCAAGCTTTGAGCCGTTCATTATGAACTTTCGTATGAATGGCATGGAGAAGAGCATGGCTGAATTGCATGGGATGCGAAAGACAGCCGACAAGAACATTAAGAATAGCAATAGACATGTTATGGTGGTTCAAAAGGAAGGGGGTATGAAGAGGAAGCGTAGGGGCAAGGGTAAGGGTGAGGATACGATCCAAGACCCCAAACCTAAATCTGATGATAAGATCAAAAGAAATGGGCCCTACTTCTTCTGACAAGTGCCATTATTGCAAGGCAAACGGGCATTGGAAGAGGAACTGTCCAAAGTTCATGGAAGATAAGAAGAATGGAAAGGTTTCACCTTCTAATCAAGGTATTAACGTTTTAGAGGTTAATGTTGCAACTTGTTCTATTGGTGTCGACTAGTGTCTAACTGGGGGGTCACCGCCGGCAATGAATTTGTACGAGGGGATGCTAATCAAGATCTAAACTAGATGGGTCGTTACCTTCTAGTTTAGTCATGGAATTAAATAATTGTTATTACATTCCTGCCTTGAGTAAGAACATTATCTCTTCTTCATGTTTGGAAGAATATGGTTATGACTTTGTAATAAAGAACAAATGTTGTTCAATTTATTTCAATGGTTTTCTCTATGGTAATTGTCCATTGGTGAATGGACTGTATGTGTTAGATCTTGGTAATGCTTCTATTAGTAATGTTAATACAAAAAGACTCAAAACAAATAAATTAGATTCCACTTATTTATGGCATTGTCGCTTGGGTCATATAAACAAAAGATGTATGGAGAAGCTCCATAAAGATGGTCTTCTCGATTCATTTGATTTTGAACCTTTTGAAACATGTGAACCTTGTTTACTTGGCAAGATGACAAAGGCACCTTTTACTGGTTCGAGTGAGAGGGTGTGTGAGTTATTGGCCCTCGTGCATACTAATGTATGTGGACCAATGAGTTCCACGGCCAGAGTGGTTATCAATACTTCATTACTTTTACCGATAACTTTAGTAGATATGGCTATATCTATCTAATGAGGCACAAGTCTGAATCTTTTGAAAAGTTCAAAGAGTTTCAGAATGAAGTACAAAATCATTTGAGCAAGAAAATTAAATTTCTACGGCCTGACCGTGGAGGTGAGTATTTGAGTCAAGAGATTAGTGATCATCTAAAGAGTTGTGGAATTGTTCCACAATTGACTCCGCCTGGTACACCTCAATGGAATGGGGTATTCGAACGGAGGAACCGCACTCTGTTGGACATGGTACGGTCTATGATGAGTCAAGTAGATCTTCCATTGTCATTCTGGGAGCATGCTCTAGAAAACAGCTGCGTTCACGTTGAACAGGGTTCCATCTAAATCCGTTGATAAGACACCATATGAGATATGGAAAGGGAAACGTTCTAATTTGTCTTGTCTTAGAATTTGGAGCTGTGAGGCTTATGTAAAACGTATGACGTCTGATAAGTTACACGCTAAATCGAATAAGTGCTTGTTTGTGGGGTACCCAAGGAAAACCGAGGGGTATTATTTTTATAACTGGGAAGAAGGCAAAGTTTGTCGCCCGAACTGGTGTCTTTTTGGAGAAAGAGTTTTCCAAAAGGTCTAGTGGGAGCAAGGTGCAACTCGAAGAGATTCGGAAAACATCTGAAAATGTTTCAGCTCCAGCTAGCACTCGGTAGGATGAGCAAGGTGTTGCTGAACCTGTTGATGAGGTGCCAGCCCCACGGAGGTCCATGCGGGCAAGCCGCGCTCCCGAGAGGTTTATGTTCCTCACGACGGAGCAACGCGATGTGTTATTACTGGAAAATGATAAGCCCAAGGACTATGAGGAAGTGATGGTGGGCCCGGACTCTGAGAAATGGCTAGAAGCCATGAGATCCGAGATAAAGACCAGGTATGATAATCAAGTTTGAAACTTGGTTGATCATCCTGATGGTGTAAAAACCAAAGAGTGCAAATGGGTCTTTAAGAAAAAAATAGACGCCGATGGAAATGTTTACATTTTTAAGGCACGATTGGTGGCGAAAGGGTACAAGCAGATTCATGATGTTGACTATGATGAAACTTATTCGCCTGTCGCCATGGTCAAGTCTATCTGTATCATGCTAGCAATTGCCGCATATCATGACTATGAGATTCGGCAAATGGATATCAAAACGGCTTTCCTCAATGGAAACCTAAGCGAGAACGTGTGCATGGTACAACCCGAAGGTTTTGTCGATCCTACTAATGCTGGAAAAGTATGCAAGCTTAGAAAGTCCATTTATGGACTGAATCAAGCATCTCGGAGTTGGAACCTTCGTTTTGATGAAGTGGTTAAAAAGTTTGGCTTCATCAAGAATGAAGAAGAGCCTTGTATTTACAAAAAGACTAGTGGGAGCGCACTAGTATTTCTGGTCTTGTATGTAGATGATATACTGTTGATCGGAAATTTTATATTCCAATGTTAGATACTGTACAATCCTATCTGAGAAAGAGTTTCTCAATGAAAGACTTGGTAGATGCAGCTTATATCTTGGGCGTAAAGTTCTATAGAGATAGATCAAAAAGGGTAATTGGATTAAGCCAGAGTACGTACATTGACAAGGTGTTGAAACGGTTCAGCATGCATAATTGCAAGAAGGGTGAGGCAGCAGGAGGTGGGGAGGAGTAGAGGAAGAAGGGAGTTGCGGTGGGAAGAGAAAAGGAGAAAGAAGGAGGAGGCCGACCAGTTAGTGAAGATGAGGAAGGTGGAAGCCGGCTATTGGAGAAGCTAGGGCTTGGCTTGATCTTTGGCGATCTACTCTTGGGTAACGAATTGATGTGATTTTCTTTGTTATTCTTGCATGGGTATGATGGATCGATTGATTTTAGGCTTGGGATGGTAGATTTTGGGGATAAATCAACTAAAATGTTTGGAGTTTAGTTACATAATGTTTATGCAGCAGCTTGCGAGTTAAATTAGTGGTATTTATGTCCAGAATTTGAGCACGGCCTTATGGAAAGAATTGTAGGCTATGCTCTTTGCTTTCCAACGCATCCAAGAACGCGTGACTTGGCCTAGCGGTTTGGGAGATATGACCGTTTCCGTGCTGCTGTCCAGTGTAGGCCGCGATGGGGTTTTTTATTATGTCTTTGGCATGTTGGACTATATAATGAAATTTTATGTGGATAATGATAGATGGTTGGTAAAGTAGACATTTTGGTATAGAGAATTCAAAGCTAAGCTAGCTGTATTAGTTTCTCTTAATGTTGGATATCGGTGCTAGTTTGGTTGAATGGTATGTCTCATGCAGGCGGCTTTCTTTCGGGGTCGTCGTCGTCGTTCCGTTCCTCCGTCTTGTCGGTAAAAGAGGTAAGTATACGTTAAACAAATATTGGTAGGATAATATATTGCTAAGTGGTTTAATGCTATATGCTTGTCCTTGTGATATGGATGGAGGTTTGGCTTTCGTAGCTATGTGATGTGAACCTTCTATTTTTGTTATTTACATTACTCAAGAATGAAGGTTTGTGGTAAGCAGATTATAGAGGAGATTTTGTATCATGTGCATATGAGCCAGGTTGGTGAGAAAGTTACTTTTGGCTAGTTCAGTGAGGTCGGTGAGAAAGTCAAAAGTGACTAGTTCGGAGTGCTCTAAAGCCCTACTTGGTAGGCACTCCATGGGGGTGGAGTAATTGGTCCCCGCCTGAAAAGGACGGGCAAGTTGTGGCATCAACGGGTGCGCACCTGGCTATACCGGTATGAACTCACAGTACAGACACATGTGCATTGCATTACATCGAATTGATGAGAAGTGATCTGTTTGGAGTATTTTGACTAACAGTTATTTTTGTTTCTGAGAATGAAGGGTATGAATTTATGGAAGTGAGTTTGTTGCTTTTGTATTTTGATTTCCCTATTTTATACATATACTTTGTTGATTACTGTTTAATACTCACTCTTGCTTTTATTTAGTTTTTAGGTGCAGGTGATGTCAATCGTGCATGGGGATGAGAAAATAGAACCTAGACTTGAGCACTCACTATCTCTCACGTTAAATTAGTACATTGGTTTCATATGAGTTTTACTTAAATAGTTGAGTCACGTATAATTGAGGGTTGCAGTTATTGTAGGTTTTAAATTGGCTACTGGTTGATAGAAATATTTATTTGTTATTTGGATACAAATTGTTTGTCGTGGATGTCCTTATCAACAGAGATATGCTGTCGAAATTTTATAGTTTTGAAGAGTTAGTAGCATTCTGGTTTCTCAAGGAACCGAGGTGTTACAATAGTACCTTTTCCTTTGTACCTTCGATCGTGGAGCATTAGATTTGAGGGAATGGATGGCACGTGTCATCTGTACGCACAGTAGAATATTCCCAATACAATATGACCATGCCTAGTAATCCACCGCGCGCCGGGCGTGTGGCAGGTTTCTAGTTTGATAAATCATTGACAATATCCGAATCCAGTGGCGGACCCAGGACGAGAATTTAGGTAGGGCAAGCGTAAAATACACTAAGGTCACAAATGGTCAAGTACTCTAATATATCATAATATATGTCCACAAAAGAACATCGAAACATTTATTAAGTTTGCATAATAATGAAGAAAGAAATTAAGCAAGAAATTGTCCATCAACAACACCAACACCAATGTAGCTATAGAAATCCAATCTACAACAAAAGATATTGCTAATTACTGGACCATGAATATAAATTTGAAACTATCACCCTCAAATTTTAAACTTACCTTGAGGGTTGATGATCCCATGCACTAGCCCCTGGATCAGTATGCTAGCGCGTAAGACCAAGTAGCCGATACAAGCATACATCGATTAAATAAATTCCTGAATATTACATCATAGTACTGCGCCCTTAGGCGACTTTAGTGAGGCGGCTCATATACGCCTTAGGTTAGAAAAGAATAATTCAGAGTACAGCAGACACTAAAATATTCACCCAAAAGAATCCCTATCGACTACGGTCCATCAGTGACTGGAGCGACCCCTAAGACTCCTCAGGTCCACCATAGTCCTGTCCTTCATCTTCATGACACTCCTAGAGGTCTTCCTCGACTCCTTCGACTAGAGAAGATAAGAGGGCGAGGTTAGCGTCATCCAAATGCTGGCTAGTTAACACTTCCCTTAATGCATTTAGTGTAGAAGGCTTTATTTGGAGGAGATGATTATTTTATTTGCGTAAAGCCAACTTTATAAGATTCTTGGAAATATCCTAACTAGCATCAACTAGTAATTATCTTATTTATATAGATCAGGGGTTTTCCATCTTAACCATGCATCCCAGACCCAAATATCAGCCAAACACGACAATCAACTCACAAATCGACCAACTCTTTTTCCATGACACATCCCACAATTGACCAACCATCATCCATAAACCCAACCAGCTTACCCAAATCACCATACCAACTTATACTTTCTTAGACAATCTCCCACTTGCCCCCAACCAATCCTAGTTCTGTCGACGGTTGGTATATTGGTCCCAAGTCAACTAACGTTCTTGAGAAGGGGAGATAGAAAACACTGCCGAACAAGGCAAACAGCAATCAACGAGCAACGAGCAGACACAGGGTTTTTATCCTGATTCAGACCTCTCCGGGGAGATAATAACCCTACGTCCAATGCTTCTTTATATGAGGAAGGATTACAAGAGGGAACTCCACGAGACGAATAGGTCTCAGCGAGATTCTGGGTGTACAAGAAGTAGTATGTGATCTACTCAAGTCTGATGACCTTGGCTTCGTCTTCTGATGCCCTCTACACGCCGTAGGGGCCTGGTTTATATAGTGTTGAACAACCGACCTACCGAGAGATAATCGGGCCGGGCTGAGGACGTAACGGACTCGTAACGAACTCGCACACATGCCAAATACATCCTAAGGTAGATAAGGTATATCTCCATTTCTTGGGGATCACAACGTCTGCTCCAATCCAGGAAACTTCATCCGGGTCTTCACGTAGCCGTGCAGAACTCTGTTCGAGTCGGACTCAAACAGGAAGTCTAGGCCGCCACGCACCGTGCCAACCAGGAGGCTGTTCGACAGGATGTACATGGGCCTGATAGAGCCCTCTAGGGAACCAAGCCCTAAGAGGATGTTCGATTAGGCTGTCAGGGAGTGGGCCATGGCAATGGGCCGTGATTTTATCCCCGACAGCTAGCCCTCGAGACTCAAGTGGAATATCTCACTAGAGTGGGATCTTCCTCTTGAGACTCCAAGTCACGAAGAGGGTAATTTACCTGCTACAAAGACGTGCAACAGACGACCGAACAGGTTATGGTTCAACCAAACAAGTCTTGCTCGGGACCGAACAAACCCGCCTAGTGCCGAGCAACTCTGTTGCGTCGAATAGGGAACCACATCTGTCCGAGCAGAGCACCCAGCCCTCGATGCAGAAATCAGAAAAAGTAGCCGTTGGTAGATTCCAACGGTAACTTTCGCTGCGCAGTCGAAATGGTCGACCATTTTTACCAGCCGTTGCAGTAAAAAACTAGCCGTTTTGTGGCAAAAACCCGTTGCAGAGCTGCTCGGACCAGGGCTATGAAGAGCACCCAAGCCGCTCGTGGCTCGTCACTTTCGTTCTTGCGCGCCTTTCCTTCCCAAGCCCTATTCCAACAGCGCTAGCATCAACCAACCGCAGTCCACCTCGAAAGCTGTTCGCCAACCCTGGGGATTGCTATGGCCAAGTTCACGGGCATTAGCATGACCGAGGAGGACATGAAGACCTTGGAGGCAGAGGGACACGTCGAAGCCGGCAGCTGGAGGCTGCCCAGGGAGGAGGAGATCCCGAAGCCGCGCGAAGACGAGTTCGTCAACTTTGAGCTCTTCGCCTTGTTTGGGTTGAGGTCTTTAGAAAGCGATTTTGTGGAGGCCTTCCTGAACATCAGCGGGCTGGAGGTCGCTAATCTCAACCCCAACTCGTTCCTCCAGATGGCCGTCTTCGCACACCTACACGAGGGCTATCTGGGCGTAGATCCGTCGGTGGGGCTGTTCCTTCATTACTACGCAGTAACGAGGAGCAGCTCCGCCGCTTCCGGGCTCGGGTGTTACTACCTTAAGCTCCGGGCCATTGCCGACGACGCGCCGTACCCTCGTCCACCGTTGCTCGACTCAATGGGCGCGTGGTGGATGAGGCGGTTCTACACCAAGCAGAGCGGCGACAGCAAGCTCTCCTTCACCGGACAAGCGCCGGCGAAGGGGACGCAGATGCCATGGCCGGAACCGACCCGCGAGGAGTGGTACCTGCCTCGGAAGATCGCCTCCCTCGTGGGCCTCGGGCTCACGGGTAGGGAGATCATCCGGGGCTTCGTGGCGAACAGGATCTATCCGCTACGTAGGAGGTCCTACCCATTCTACAAGATAGAAGATTGGGAGGACATCACCAGGGAGAGCTCGGGTAAGTTCCTCAAACGCTCACCCTTTTTTGGTGATTCATCCGAACAGGGACTAAGCATTTCTTTTACTCGGGGCAGTGAAACCTACAGACGCATGGGTGGCCGAATAGGTCGACGCCATGCTAAAGGCCGCCAGGAAGGACACTGAGGTGACCAGGGTGATGGCCTACACATGCCCAAGGAACGTGCTCTTCTGCTTATCAGAGGTAACTTTCGCAGAACCCCATCTGAGTTGCTAGACTTACACAATTATGGCATGCTCACATTCTCCTCCAAATACGCAGGACGAGCAGTTGATCATCGGCGGGATCGTCGATGAGCTCTCAGAGTCTGATAAGGAGGGAGCGAGGAAGGGCAAGGCCAAGGTGGCCGAGAAGCCCAAGGTGGACACCGAGCCGACGCGGAGCTCGCCACGCCGCAGCGGCCGCCAACAGCCTCCGAAGGCCCCTACGGCGACGATCCGAGCCGAGCAGGCCAAGCGCACGCATGGCCAGCCAGGGGGGAACGCCCAAGCCCTTCCCTCCTCACCGAGCAAAGCGATGAGGAGGTACGAAACCTGACCCAATGGCTAAAGCGCTATGCACAGGCTCACCCGGGCCGTATGGAATGGCTGCAACAGATCGCCGAGCAGAGGAGGCTCGAGGAGGAGGTCGCGCGCAAAAAGAGTGCTCAGCTCACCAAGGAGCTGAGTTTGTCGCCGCGGGCGCTCGGAGGCCAAGGCGAACAAGAAGCCGAGGATCCGCCGAGCAAGAGGCGCAAGCTCCGTCATGGAGCAAAGAGGAAGGTCAAGCTTCCCGCGGCGGGCACGGCAGGTATGCAATGGCGAAGAATATCCCCCTTCACATTCTACCGAACTGATCAGGTCTTAACGCATTATTTTCATCAGCTGCCGAGGAGGTGATCGACAGCGACAACGTGGATGCAGCGATCGAGCGGTCCTTGCTGCCCGAGCACCTACACGGTGCGTCGCGGACAACGAGATTGACCGCCCTCAAGGACAAACTGGCAGCGTGGGCCGTGCTTCCGCCGGGCTCCACCGACTAGATCGATGCGCTGAAGGGCGCGGTGGAGCGGCTCGAAGCCGAAGAAGCGAGCACGACGCCACGAAGAGCGGGGCCAAGGAGTTGGCTACGCCGGCTGCCTGGGTCGGGACTGAGCAGGTGGTCCTGCCGGGCACTTCGTCGCAGGGGCAACTCGTCCTTGTGGCGACGGAGACCTCTGGTGAGCAGGGCAAGAGACCTGCTGCCTGGAAGCAGAGGGATGGTCACATGCAGGGCGCACAAGTCGCCTTGTCTGCGGTAACACCGACGTCGCCGAGCAGAGCAACGCCGGTCATACCCTAGGATAATCAGGCGGAGGAAGAAGAGGAAGGGTAGGAGCTCGAGGGCGAAAAATATTCTCCCTTCGCCACTGCCCCCAAGCGGACGCACTCCCGTAAGGAGAAGACGCAGCGGAGAGAATGCCGCGCTACGACCGCTCCGAGCAGCCAGGGCTTCGCAACCCACGGACTCGGGGAGCGCCTACGCCGGAACTTGAAGCACAGGCTTCAAGAGGTAAGCCTCGAACCAAAACTTGTCTGTTTAAGTTACCTGCAACCCAATATAACGGACTTGTTCTTCTCTCACTCAAGTCTTGCGGGGCACCATGGAGGACTTCGAAGAAGGCGTCGCCATTGAGCGCGGCGCCATTCTGGGAGCTTTCCAGGATCAGCGCCGCACGAGGTGGGTCGAGAGGAAGCTCATGGCCGCGGCCGAAAGCCGGAACTGACTCGAGGCGGAGGTGAAAAGCTCGTGGCATAGCTAATCGAGGAGAGGGTGCCGTCCCCGTAGCTCTCACAGGAAGAGACCGAGGAGCTTCGCGCGCTAGCCGCGAGGGCGCACACCGTGGAAGGAAGGGTCAAAGAGCTGGCCGAGCAAGTCAAGACCGCCGAGCAGCACCTTAGTCAGAACGAAAGTCTAACCGAGGAGCTGCGGGCCAAGACCGAGGAGGTCGAAGCCCTTCGTGTAGAGGCCAAGGAGCAGGCCAAGCACATGACGGTCAGCAAGGAGGAAGCCGAGCGCCTCCGAGCTGAAGCGAAGGAAGGGATCAGAGCCCAAGGAGAAGCCCTGCGCCTCAAGCTAGAGATTGCGGAGCTGAAGGAGCAACTTGCTTCTAAGTAGTAGCAGTAGGACAGTACCCGAAAGGGACTTTTGTACCTGTAAAATTTGTTAGTGTAAATGAACTCTTACCTTTTCCCTGCAAAAAAGAGCTGCAAAAAGACAAGAACGAACAGAAAACTAGGAGCAAGGCAAAACAGCGCTAGAGAGTTTTCAGAAAAAATGGTAGGACGCCAGCCTAACTCCCAGCCCCCGTTGTGCAACTGTTCGAAAACCTGAGTTTGCGAACTTGAACAGGTGCACAAGCAAAAGAGCGACACCCTAGCCCCCCGGTACGGACGATGCTTGAAGACCTAAGTTGCGAATTCAAGCACGTGCATAGAGAGATAGGGCGACACCCGCATCCTGATCGACTTATTCCATAAACTGCTCGCCAGCCTAAGGTAGGCAATTCCAAAGGTAACCGAACAAGGAAAGTGCCTCTGCTGCGGGGGTTTACGAGAGCAGGCTTTGCCAAGTGGTTTGCCGAGCGCGGTAAGTACCTCTGCCGTGGGGGGCTTATGAGAGCAGACTTAGCCGCAAGGCAGAAAGCCGTGTTATGCAACCCTGAGTTCAGGAACTTGCTGAATCTAGATGCGGGTAGGGAAAACCTGAAGATCACGGAGCCAAGAGTTCGCAAGACCGGGCGGCCATCAAGTGTTACCAGAGAGAAGATAGTCTGAGAAGACGAGATGTGAAAAGGGCCGCGGACATTCACTGTTTATTGGATTGAACTTTACATGGCAGCCCGAGAGACTTGGACGAATGAAGGCGCGAGGTTTGACAAAAGCGCAGAGTTAAGAAAACAAACAAAAGACCTACACAAAGAACTTACGAAGCTGGTCGATGTTTCAAGTGCTGGTCAGCTCTCTCCCGTCGTCCATTGCCAGGCAAACAGCCCCGGGCGAGCAGTAGAAACGACCATGAACGGGCCGTCCCATCGAGGAGTTAACCTATTGGCATTGGACAGGTTTTGGACGCGGCGCAGAACGAGGTCGCCCACCTTCAAAGCCCTTGGTCGGACAGATTTGGCAGCGTGCCGACGAAGATCTTGCTGGTAGCGCGCCATTCTGACTTATGCCCGGTCGCGTGTGCCTTCAAGGAGGTCGAGTTCGAGCAAGCGCTCTTGCTCTATATCAACCATGTTGACCAAGCTCGTGCGAGGCGAGCCGAGTACCATTTCGGCGGGCAAGATAGCTTCTGCACCGTAGACCAGTTGGAAAGGAGTTTCCCCGGTTACCCGGCTGGTTGTGGTGCGCACGTCCCAGAGGACGGAAGGAACTTCGTCGACCCAGGCTTTGTTGTGCTGTTTAAGTGTTGCAAACACCCGCCATTTGATATCCTGGACTATCTGTCCGTTAGCTTGCTCGACAGCTCCATTGCTCTGTGGATGTGCCACAGAGGCGAAGCAAACCTTGGTACGCAGCTGTTCGCAGTATTCCTGAAATAGCTCGCTTCTGAACTAGGGATCTTTATCGGTGGTCAGCTTGTGGGAAATCCCGAAGCGCGTGATCACATTGTTTTTGAAGAAACACACAGCCGATTTGGCATGAAGAGATGATACAGGCTCGGCCTCAATCCACTTTGTAAAGGTATCGATGGCGACAAGCAAAGGCGTGTAGCCCTTCAACCTCTTGGGGAATGGGCCGAGCAAATCCAGACCCCATGTGGAGAAAGGCCATGATGGGGGGATCGTTTGGAGCTCTTGGGCGGGCTTATGGGCCTTCCGGGCGTGAAATTGACATACCTTGCACTTAGTCACCACATCCCGGGCATCCTATAGCGCTGTGGGTCAGTAATAACCCATGCGAAACGCTTTGCCGACCAGAGTCCTGAAGGAGGCGTGGTTGCCGCAGGCACCCTCATGTATGTCCCTAAGAAGGAACACACCCTCCTACTGCGAGATGCACTTGGAGAGTACTCCCAGAGCACCTTGCCGGTAAAGGATGTCGTCCACAAGCTTGTATGGACTAGCACGCCTTATAAGCCGGGAATGCTCGGCTTCGTCGGCGGGCAGGGTCCCATCTGCAAGGTACTGGACAAATGGCGTTGTCCTGTCCGCAGCCTGCTCGATGACGGAGACAACACCACCTGTCTCTTGTGCCTCGTCCGGAGACGTGATAAAGGGCTTATAAAGGTGCTCGACGAGCACCCCTGCCGGGGCAGGTTTCCGTGAGGATCCAAATTTGGATAGCTGGTCGGCGGTCGACCAGGGCAAGGGACTACTCATCGCAATCTAGAGCAGCCTTGTAGTTTCCCTTGGCCGTGATCACGCTGCTTGGGCCCAGAATCTTCACGCAGTGGTAGGCGTGGTGGGACACGGCCATCAACTTTCCCAGAGATGGCTGGCCCAAGATCGCGTTGTAGGCAGATGGAAAGTCCACCACGTCAAACGTGATCAACTCTGTCCGGAAGTTGCTTGTGCTGCCGAAGGTAATGGGCAAAACAATCTGTCCCAGCGGCCGAACAGCTTCTCCCGGTACGATCCCGTAGAAGGGCATCACAACCTCTTTGAGCTTGGAACGAGGAATCTGCATCTCGTCCAAGACTCTTGCGGAAAGCAAGTCTAGCGCACTCCCGCCATCGACCAAGACACGCCCGACTCTAGCGTTGCTGATGGTCGGAGCAACCACTAGCGGGTGCCGCTGAGGCTTGGTCTGCCGCTGAGGCTTGGTCATCCGAATGGGGCAATCCTTCTTAAAGGAGGAGATGGAAACCTCGGTCCACTTCATCTGTTCGGGCTGTGGTTTGCCCTTCTCGATGTTGTGGACCTCCCGAGCAGCTTCCTTGAGGCTGCTCCGAGAGGAATAAGCCGAGGAGCCGCCAAAGACAAGGGCTATGTGATTGACGGGCTCAGGATAGTCGTCCACATCGTCCCGATCATTACCATCGGCTTGGCGCTTGGCCTTACCGGCATCACCTTTTTCAGACAGGGTGGACATGGGGCCTTTACCGTTGTAGAAATCCTCGAGCTTTGCAGCCCAGGTCCTGCAATGGTGGATATCGTGGCCGTAGCCCTGGTGGAACTGGCAATATCGATCACTCAAACCTTTCTTGCCTTGATCGCCTCCCTGGACATGCTTCTTGCCCTTGTAGTTATTGGTGGGCTTCTTCTGCCCGTTCTTGCGAGGAGGTGCGCGATCTATACCCGCAACGGTATTGTTCGACGCACCTTTGTTGTTGTTCTTCTTCTGGGACTTCTTGTCATCAGAATTATTGTTATTCTTCTTCTTCTCATCTACACCAGGCTGGGTGGAAAGCTCGCCCTTGTCAAACGCCTTCTTATACTGAACACGCTCTGCCGTGTTGGCATAGCGATCAGCCGCCTTGAAAAGATCATTGACGGTCCAGGTCTCATTGATCTCGAAATCCTGGGTGAGCCGCTCGTCGCGGACACCGTTTTTGAAGGCACGGACAACTGATTCATCCTAGATGTTTGCGATCATATTGCGGATCTTGATGAAACGCTTCACAAAGTTGCGGAGGGTCTCCCCGTTCATCTGGATCATCTGGTGCAGGTCATCCTCCTTGCCCAGACGCACGTAACAGCTCTGGAAATTGGCAATCAGAGCGTCACAAAGTTGGTCCTAAGAGCGGATGGAACCTTCTTGCTGATTGAACAGCCACGTTCGAGCGGCACCCTCAAGAACAATCGAAAGGTAGTTAGCCATGACTAGCTCGTCACCCCCGGTTGCCATGATGGCGGTAGCGTAGATGGAAAGGAACTCCTCTAGGTTTGGGTCCCATTGTACCTCTCCATGTGGCCAGATTTGTACTTGGAAGGCCACCTGACAGCTTGGAGCTTGTCAGAGAAAGCCTTGCAGCCCAAGGCGTACGCCCGACCACCTTCTCCTGTAGAACCTAGTCTTAAAAAGACATTAGTCCTGTTGCGCGGAGGGACTCTAGTCGAACCGAAATATTCTTCCTGGTGGTATTCCCTCCGAGACAGCCCTCCGCGCTCCTTCCTCGTGGTCGTGACAATGTGTCCGTCCCGAGGGGATCGTCCATGATCGTCGCGCGCCCGGTTGCCCCTATGGTCGCAGCGACCATGCGGACTTGGCGAGCGTTCTCGACCACGGGAATCTTGCTCGTAGCGAGTCGCCCTTTGATGGTGACGAGGGTCACGAGATCGTTCGGAGCGCTCGCTGTTCGAGTCCTTCCGGGCAGGCTGACTGCGTTGCCCAGAGGAGGTGTTAACTTCGCCTATGAGCTTAAGGCCTTCAGCCAATCGCTCTAGGTGAGAAGCAACAGTGTCGGCCATGAGGGCGAGGTTAGCCTGGTTGGTGGATCTGATCACCGTTGCCATGGCTTGAAGTCGTTCCCGACTCTGCTCAAGGGGTCCTGGGATCCCTTAGACGTCCGTGTTTTGCCCAACTAGAGTTTGGTTACGTGGGGACTCGACCCGAGCAGGCAGAACTTCTGCCGGGAGACTTGGCGGAGGTGCGCGAGGCGGGTCGCATCGTTGTCGCTTGCGCCGGTCACGAATCTGTGCCAAGGTTTGATTGATTGAGACATCCAGACTGCGGCGAACAACTTCTTGTTCGCGAGCAGCCGGCATGGCCCCATCTTGCTGCCGAGTAGAATTGATATGCTCGATCTCGTCGGCCGCCTCGGCCCACGCACGAGCCTCTGAGGTCTCTGCGCCGGCCATGTTGACGATGCGACGGCCGTGCGCTGGCACACTAGACGGTGCCATCACTGTGTCGCCACAGGAGGAATCGACCGACATGGCCTTGGAATCCGACAGATCTAAACCAGCGTAAAGATCGTCGGTTCCGTAATCATCATCAATGACGGTTGAGTGATCTAAGACCATCTCCGGAACGTAGCCGGAGAGTTCTGTCCCAGATCTTGAAGGCGATCGAGATCGAAGAGATCGATCCGATGTGACAGGGGATGTGACATCATGCCCTTCTGAGTCATAGCCCTCATGAAGAGTTTCCTGGTCGCTGAAGGAGTTTGACATGCTCGAACAGGCCTGATCTAAAAAGTCCCCACGGTCGGCGCCAACTATCGACGGTTGGGATATCGGTCCCAAGTCAACTAAGGTTCTTGAGAAGGGGAGATCGAAGACACTGTCGAATAAGGCAAACAGCAATCAACGTGCAACGAGCAGACACAGGGTTTTATCCTGGTTCAGTCCTCTCTGGGGAGAGAATAACCCTACGTCCAGTGCTTCTTTATATGAGGAAGGATTACAAGAGGGAACTCGACGAGACGAACAGGTCTCGGCGAGATTCTGGGTGTACAAGAAGTAGTATGCGATCTACTCAAGTATGATGACCTTGGCTTCGTCTTCTGATGCCCTCTACATACCGTAGGTGCCTGGTTTATATAGTGTTGAATAACCGACCTACCGAGAGATAATCGGGCCGTGCTGAGGACGTAACGGACTCGTAACGAACTCGCACACATGCCAAATACATCCTGAGGTAGATAAGGTATATCTCCAATTCTTGGGGATCACGACGTCTGCTCCAATCCAGGAAACTTCATCTAGGTCTTCACGTAGCCGTGTAGAACTCTGTTTGAGTTGGACTCAAACAGGAAGTCTAGGCCGCCACGCACCGTGCCAACCAGGAGGCTGTTCGACAGGATGTACATGGGCCTGATAGAGCCCTCTAGGGAACCAAGCCCTAGGAGGCTGTTCGATTAGGCCGTCAGGGAGTGGGCCATGGCAATGGGCCGTGATTTTATCCCCGACAAGTTCTGCCATCCTTCCATGATTTGGCAAATCCTGTTGTGGACCACACATGCCATGGCATGATCACCCCGGCTTAGTAGGGTTGCCGGCCCTCCCTAGCCGACCGTCACCCTGGGAATGTGTGGCCATTATCACCCTCGGTGATGACCAATGCCGGTCGCTATAGGCAATGGTCCCAGAGGGTCTCCTTTGAGTGCTCACACCTGGCGATCCTAGACCCATACTCCGCGCGATGGCCACACGTTGTGTTGGAACCATCCCACAGATGGCAACGATCTCTCCGCTACGCGTGTGTATCCGCGCTCCTCCTGGGTAAGCCCTGGCTAAACCCAGCACTTGGCATCGCGTGCCTTAATCATCCCTTAGGATGTCCAAATCCAACTAGGGGCAACCCACCAATCATTCTCTACTCATTGACCACACCACACACTTGGACCTTCCCAACTGACCGACCAAACCGACCAAGTTCCCACATATCCATACCCACAAACACAAACAGCCCAACATGCATCTACCAGCCCTAACTGTCATATGTCATGTCACATTAAATGAGAATAATGAATGACCGGTGAATATCGGTTCACCGTTTTGTGGCGATTAGCCAGAAGATTTATTATGCCTAAGCTGGTCTAAGCAAGTTTTACCCATTAGTTAGGGTTAAAGTGGTTACCAGACTAAACATAGGCTATCAAGAGCAATGACAATCAAGGCAGTCATTAAAGCTAAACAGTTCAAAGCAGGCATGTATAATAATTACATGATTACCAACTAGGCAGACTAATAAGTATGCATTTTAATAGATAAACAATATACTTTAAGGAAAATTGGGTAATGAACATGCTAATTAGTGATGTTAATACGCACTTGGGAAAGTCGTTGTCTCTCCCTAAAACGGATCACATGTAAAGAGTAAGTGTTAACTCGCTTTGCTCAGGTGGGTGGTCCTCCTCGGCGTCCCCAAATCTCCCTTCGGGATCGCCTATGTCTAAACAAGCCAATAAACCAATATTTACTCACTAATGCAATGGAAAACATGATGCATGCACGATCTAGGTCTGACTCTCGTCATAAATAACTAAGGCCGAATAGCGAACCTATTTTGCGAATGATATGCTATGCATGACGTAGTGCATTAATAAATAATATATTAGTGTGTCATAGCCTACTAATTCCCAAAATACGTTGTTATTTGATAAGGTCGCAAAATAGCAGTTAGGGTTTCGAGGTAACATAAAATGACGATTAACGGAATTTCCACCTACGTACGAGATAAGGTTCATCGGAGTTGGCCATAAACTAAACGTTCATAAATAAATGGGATAAACCTAGGTTATATTTCTTTATTATAGACCAGTCGGCGGATGCGTTTCATAAAAAAGGATAAGGCGTACTACTCGGATAAAACCGGATCACCAGTATCGGGGATCAACAAGCATTTCCATTGCTGTCACAAATCCAATTGTTCTACTATCTGGACGACAGTCGGACGAACCTCTTCCAGTAAAGCGGCGGCCTTCTCCTCCGTACAAGCAAACCCGTCTTTCACGGCTTCGCAGTCTAGACGGGTGAAGTTTGACTTCGCAATGGCGAGGCCTTGGCTGGTACATGTTATCGCGGCCTCCCGAGTGAAGGCCTTGATCTGCTCAAGGAGAGTGTCGAGATGGGCCACCAGGAGGTCGGGATCATTTGGTGGCTCTTCATCCGGGTAAAGGCATTGAAGCACTGGGGCTATCCCCATCGAAGCCCAGCGGCGAAGCTCTGCGAAACCAGTCGGATGTGGAGTATTAGTCGGGCTCCGGTGAGGTGGAGTCAGGGAGAGCCAATGGGGAAAAGCTACCTTCCAGCTCTTTAGCCGATTTCTCTGCTTGAGTGTTGGCCCGGCGGACTTCATCCTCCAAGGCCTTCTGCCTCGCCTCCAGAGCTACATTTGAAGACAAATATCGAAGATTATTATTTATGAAGCATCCTCTCTAGAGATTTAGCACAGACAAGAGTTTATACCTCGGTTAGTGTTGGACTCTTCCACGTGGCGGAATTGGAGCTCGGTGACTTCGCGGTGGAGTTCTTCGATCCGACCGCGGTATTGTGACTTAACGGCGTACAGAGCGTTGTCAAACTCGTCGCGTGTTTTCAGCTCGCCTACCGTTTTCTCCATGCATCGGGTCTTCCGCTTCGACCTCTCCTTCATGCGCTGCGTGGAGAAGGGAGGGAGATCAGTGGGATTCTCCTGTGCAAAATAAGGATTCGCAGTGGGAAAGAGCTTTACCTCATATATCTTGGCTTGAATTACAGTCACTTGGTCCAGCACCTCCCATTCCTCGTTCTCCTGCCCGCCGTCGACCACGTAGCCCTCCATCTCCTTCCTCCATTTCAGTCTTAAGGGTTGAGCATGAGCTTTGGGGGAGGGGCGAGGAATCTCCTCGATTTATGGTTCTGAGCTCCTTGGAGCCGGAGCTGGGACTTTCCCCTTCACCGACGAGGACTGGCAACTGGTGGAGGATGGGCCGGAATCTTGGCGGGCGGCGCTGGGCTGAGCCGAGTGCCCAGAAGATCGGGACTTAGCTTGGCTATCGGATTATGAAGGCGTCGAGGCTGGCATTCCCTTGCCATGCGAGCTTGGCGGCTCATCATCATCAACCGGTTTTCTGAAAGCATTCGGAGACCTTTAAAGACACACACACACACACACACGTCTACGAATTATGAAGTTACAGCGTCGCAATGGAACACCTGTGTGATGGGAAATACTTCATCCTGAATCGGGCGCCCGAACCGCTCGGGCGAGTACCAGAAGGCTTTTCCGTCCCTGACGTGGCTGTTGGGCCGGCTGTCTGGGGAGACAGAGAGCTTGGAGGCTGCTCGGCCGGAGCCGGAGACGGCCTTGGAGCTGAGCGGCGGCGGTGCCGGAGCGGAACATCGTCTTCGTCATCATCCTCATCTGAGTCCCCTGAAGTGACCCCCTTGCCTTTCTTGGCCGGATGAGCACTAGTCGAGCCCTCAGCGGGACGCTTACGTAGTGCCTCCTTGGGGTGTGGAGCTTCTGGGACCGGAGGGGTGGAAAAGAAGGCTTCACGCCCCTACGAAGCATCAGATTATATTAGCTACGGCTATACATTCAAAAAAGGGCGCAGTTGAGTTGAGGAAGATCTTCTCCTTACCGCCGGTGGCAAGTACCCCAAATGGTATGGAGCGGGGCAATATGCGCGAACTATTTCCGAGCCCGGAGCGAAGAGCTCGACCACTCGGCTAATGATCTCCTTTTGCGAAAGGTTTTCGTTGGATTCCCGAGTGGTATCTTGAGCCCCCGAGTACTCGAAGGCGGGATGCACCCTCTCTTTTATGGGCTGGACACGGCGTTGGGTGAAGTTCCAAACAACCCCAATGCCGGTCAGCCCAGCAGCTTTAGCTCTGTGGAGAAGAACAAGAAGTTCCTCTAGTTGGCCTCCCTCGTCGTCGGCGAGAGGGGAGGATCAGGAGGAATGGACTGAGGGGCACTCGCCGGAGAAGGAAGGGAGGACCAGAGGAGAATTAGCGCAGTAGAACCACTCCGAGTGCCAGCCCTTATTGGAGGTTCTTAAAGAAAGATCAAGATAATGTTTTCGGGCCCCTTCCCGCAATTGAAATCCCGCGTCGCCGGCGGCTTTGGGGGAGTTCTTGTTGGGAAAAGGCTTGAGAAGGAAAAGAAATCTGAAAAGGTCGAAATGAGGAGCAATCCCCAAATAGGCCTCACAGACATGGACAAAAATCGCAATCTGGAAGATGGAGTTGGGGTTCAAGTGCGAAACCTCGATCCCGTAAAAATGTAGTAATCCCCGGAAGAAAGAAGAGCAAGGAAGGCCAAAGCCATAGAGAAAGAAGGATTCGAAGACCACTACCTCGTCGGAGTGAGGGGTGGGGCAGGATTCGCCGGCGGCGGCGCGCCAAGACACGAACCCTTCGGAGGGGAGCACGCCAAGAGAGACCAACTTCTGTAGCCTCCGTTCGGTCGTAATGGATTTCATCCACTCCGTCCCGTTCTTGGCAGCCTTAGGGGCGGCGGGGGATGGTGGAGCCATTGCGATCGGAGACGGGTGGCGGCAGAGGTGGCGATGGAGGCGAACCCTAGCGGCGGAGTTTGCTGGAGAAGCTAACAGACTGGCGCGAAAAGTGAGCAAGGTGAACTAATTTCGTTCTCCTGTTCCTAACATATCGCGACGAGCAGTATTTCGCATTCTGGGCCGGGCTTTAGTCTAGCGCTGGATGTGGCCTCTTGTTGAGGAGGGTTGCTAAATCACTCGGCTGCCCGAGTGGTTCTCCCCGAGAGGTCTACGTTAAGTGCCGACTGCCGGTCTAGGAGCGGGCAGCTCTAACTATTCTGATGAAGCAATGCTGTGGATTCGAGATCAAATCAAAGAGAAGCAGTGTTGCAGATTCAAGATAAAGAGAAAAACGCATGGATCTCCAAAAGGTTTTCATTCAAAAGGCGCTTAGGCCTATTTACATTTCTCCGCGGCACAGCACATTGAGCTAGGGCTCATCGTTGGCTCGTGGAGGATACAAAAGAAAAGCGAATCATTCCCCTGATGGCCACTTCACATCGAGGATAGAGAAAATGAGCGCGTCTTTGAGGGGGGTGCGAACCGGGAAATCGCGGATGGCCGGCCACCTGAACCCTAATGGCGCTTTGGGCGGTCCTTTCCGCGTAATCCCTCCGCCACCGTGCCGACTCGGCGGCCATAGCGGCTTGAGCGGCGGCGACGCGGGCGTGCTCTTCGGCGCAAGCAGTTGGCCATAGGTCGGACCATCCGCTCGCCATTGCTCTTGGAAAATGAGAAGGTGGAAGGTTTCTGGGTGTCACCGAGAGGATGAAAACTCGAAGGCTGGTGGTGAAGTAGTACTCCGTCTCTGGGATTTCTTTTATACACAGAGGAAGTTCATGGGTCGCGTCTTGTAATCCGTTTCATACACAGTAAAACCATCATGGCGGTGGGACGGAAGTGGATATGAATGCGGTTTTTGACGGAAACGTGTACCGCTCCGGCTGCGTGAGAAAAAGGTGCGAAAATGGTTCGCCTCCCCAAAATTGGGCCTAGGCCAAAACTGCAAAGGGCAACCCCCTTGACAGGCTTTCTTAACACGCCGCTGACGGTGGCAATGTGTTAAAATCGAGCCTAATCCGGCCTCTGTGTACCCTGAAGGGTATATCACCGGCAGTGCCAAAATTAAAAGTATTTCACGGCATACCCCATGTTGGGTCACTAGCCAACTTCGCATGCTCGAGGTTGGGTGTTGGTGAAATCCTTTCCAACGTTGAAATTATGGCATACTGCAAGACAGAAGTCGTAATGGCGTGGCTTAAGGCATGCCCCATAATGGGCCAGCTGCTACTTTTGTATTACAAGAGTGGGTGTCAAGTAGCCGAGTCCATTTGTTGAGGTGATGCGCCCAACGGGCCGAATAAGTTGGAGTTTGATATTATCAATCCAGGCATTGTTTCAACACGAAAACTTAAGATTTCTTGAGTTCTTGACAATCTCTCTCAGATTACAGGGATGAACAGGCGAACCAGTCGGCAGGGCATCTGACTCGATTGCAAAGCACTCGGGGGCTACTGTGGATTACATGGGCCCCGGGTATCCTCATGAAGGGCCCATGAGGTAGCAAACGGGGGCGGCCCAAGGCGGCTGTGTCGACGGGTGACTAACTGGGGGGTCACCGCCGGCAATGAATTTGTACGAGGGGACGCTAACCAAGAACCAGATCAGATGGGTAACACAAGACAGGGTTATACAGGTTCAGGCCCTCAACGGAGGAGGTAATACCCTACTTCCTGTGTTCTAGGATTATTTGGTGGATCGGGATGCAGGATGATGCTCCTATTCGATGATTCAATGTCTCGTGCCGATGGCTTTTACCCCCTCCCTTTATATAGTACAGGGGAGATAGAGTTTACAGAAGGTTGCGAGGTATATGACAATTATTTCTGTTATGATGTTACATGGAATGCATGTATGGATCTGCTAATTACATGGGGATATCCCATAAACTCGGACCCTTTCTTGCGGCTTAAGTTCCGCCCGATCCGAGTGGTTTCCATCTTCGGCCAACCGACCTGGGTCGCCCCCTATCTGCTCCCTTATGGGCCTTCTAGAGGATACCCGGGGCCCATGCGGTCCACACTAGCCCCCGTGTGCTTTACGATCGACTCAGATGCTTGGCCGACTGGCTCCGCCTATATCTCCTGTAATCTGAAAAGAGATTGTAAAGGACTCAAGAAATCTTAAGTTTTTGTGTCGAAACGACGCCTAGACTGGCGATGCCAAACTCCAGCTTACTCGGCCCGTTGGGCACGTCATTTCAACAAGAGGATTCGGCTCCTGGGCATCCACCCTTGCAATACAAGAGCAGCTACTGGCCCGTCATGGGGCATGCCTTAAGCCACGCCATTACAGCTTCTGTCTTGCAGCATGCTATAACCTTAGCGTTTTAGAAATATCGGCATCAGGTGCCCGGCCTTAACTTGTAAGAACCAGCTCTTGGCCCAACATGGGGCTCACCTTTCAGCCGGGTGGCACCTGTCCCCTCCATGGAAGGGATCAGCATAGGCCCTTTGGGGCGTACCGAATGGACGCAATTTTGCCGAGAGGTATTTGTATCTGCGTAACAGTATACAACTGGCGACCTTAAAAAAGGCATACCTCAAGAAATCGAATCCAGATTTCACCAACACCCAACCTTGAGCATGCAAAGTTGGCTAGTGACCCACATGGGGTATGTCGTGAAATATTTTTAACTTTGGCGCTGCCGGTGATATGCCCTCCAGGGTGCACCGAGGCCGAATTAGGCTCGATTTTAACACATTGCCACCGTCAGCGGCGTGTTAAGAAAGCCTGTTAAGGGGGTCGCCCTTTGCAGTTTTAGCCCAAGCCCAATTAGGGGGAGGCGAAGCGTTTTCGCGCCCTTTTCTCACACAGCCGAAGGGGCGCGTGTTTCCGTCGGAAACCGTATCCGCTCCTACTTCCGTCCCATCGTTATGATGGTTTTACTGTATTCGAAACGGATTACCAGGCGCAACCCTTGAACTTCCCTCGTGTATAAAAGAAATCCCAGGGGCAGAGTACTACTTCACCACCGGCCTTCGAGTTTTCAAGTTCTCTTCTAGCTTGGCGACTTCTGGAAATCCCCACTTCCTCCCTTGCGAGAGTAATGGCGAATATTTTGGAGATGATCATGGCTTGGGTCGATGAGGCCCGCGCGAAGGAGAAGGCGGAAGCTGCCGCCAAGGCCGCCGCCAAAGCCTTCGAGGACGAGCTTTGGGAGGACTTCGCCCTAGCGAAGACGGAAGTCCGCGCGGAGGAATCCATCAGGGTTCTGATCCGCGGATTCCCGCAACTCCACAAGGTGCACTTTCCTCTCAAGGACGCGCTGGTCGCGGCCCTCCGCGCCGATGGAGGGTACTGAAGCCCTCCCGCCATAGGGCCTTTTCTTTTGCTCCCTCGCGAGCCAGCGACGAGCCTTAGCTCGATGTGCTGTGCCACGAAGAATATGTAATCAGGCCTAAATGCCTTTTGAATGAGGGACTTTCGTGAAACCTGATGCCCTTTTCTTTGCTTCCGAACTTCGTAATGCTGCTTTTTCTCGATTTGATCTTGAATCCTCGACGCTGCTTCGTTCAAGTAGTTAGGCTCGTCCACTCCTGGACAGGCAGTCGGCACTTAACGCAGACCTCTCGGGAGGAATCACTCGGATAGCCGAGTGGTTACCGGGCCCCTCGCGAAGAGGCCGCATCCAGCGCTAGACTAAGGCCCGGCCCAAAATGTGAAACTCTGCCTATTGCGATAAGTCTGGAACAGGAGAACGAAATGGGTTCACCTCGCTTGCTTTTCGCGCCAGTCTGTTGGCTTCTCCAGTAAGCTCCGCCGCTAGGGTTCTTCTCCGTCGCCACCTCCGCCGCCACCCGTCTCCGATCGTAATGGCTCCGCCATCTCCCTCCGCCCCAAAGGCTGCTAAGAGCGGGAAGGAGTGGGTGAAGTCCATCACTACCGAACGGAGGCTACAGAAGCTGGTCTCCCTCGGCGTGCTCCCGTCGGAAGGGTTCGTATCTTGGCGTGCTGCCGCCGGCGAATCTTGCCCCACCCCTCGTCCGGACGAGGTAGTGGTCTTCGAATCTTTCTTCCTCCGCGGCTTCGGCCTTTCCTGCTCCTCCTTCTTCCGGGGTTTGCTCCATTGAGGAGGTCGCCCAGAGGGCCGTTAGGGTTCTGGTCAGCGGCCATCCGCGGCTCTTCCCGGCGCGTACCCCATTGAAGGATGCTCTCGTCGCTTCCATCCTCAGCGTGAGGTGGTCGTCGGAGGAATGATCTGTCCCTGTCGGCATCCCCGCGAGCCAGCGACAAGCCTTAGCTCGATGTGCTGCGCCGCGGAGAATATGTAATAGGGCCTAAGTACCGTTTTGAATGAAGGACTTTTGAGGAACCTGATGTCGTTCGCTTTGGTCTTGAATCCATAATGCCGCTCCTTCTCGATTTGATCTCGAATCCGCGACGCCGCTTTATCCGTGTAGTTAGGCACATCCGCTCCTAGGCAGGCAGTCGGCACGCGACGCGGACCTCTCGGGGGAACCACTCGGGCAGCCGTGTGACTGTCGGGCCCCTACGGAAAGGCCGCATCCAGCGTCAGACTAAGGCCCGGCCCAGAATGCAAAACTTTGCCCGTTGCGATGAATTAGAAACAGGAGACCAAATTTAGTTCACCCTGCCTCTTTTCCACGCCAGTCAGTTAGCTTCTTTAGCAAGCTCCGCCGCTAGGGTTCTTCTCCATCGCCACCTCCGCCGCCTGCCTTCTCCGATCGCAATGGCCCCACTATCTCCCTCCGCCCCAAAGGCCACCAAGAGTGGGAAGGAGTGGATGAAGTCCATCACGACCGAACGGAGGCTACAGAAGCTGGTCTCCCTCGGCGTGCTCCCGTCGGAAGGGTTCGTATCTTGGCGTGCCGCCGCCGGTGAATCTTGCCCCACCCCTCGTCAGGACGAGGTAGTGGTCTTCGAATCTTTCTTTCTTCGCGGCTTCGGCCTTCCCTGCTCCTCCTTCTTCCGGGGTTTGCTCCATTTCTATGGGAATGAGGTCTCGCACTTGAACCCCAACTCCATCTTTCATATTGCGATTTTTGTCCACGTCTGTGAAGCCTACTTGGGGATCGCCCCTCATTTCGACCTTTTCCGATTCCTTTTCCTTCTCAAACCGTACCCCAACAAGGATAACCCCAAGGCCGCACGCGGCGCGGGATTCCAATTGCGGGAAGGGGTTAAAAAGTACTATTTCGATCTTCGCTTGAAAACCTCCAAGAAAGCCTGGCACTCAGAGTGGTTTTATTGTGCCAACTCTCCTCCGGCTCTCCCTTCCTTCTCCGGCGAGTGCCCCACAGTCCATCCCTCCTGGTCTTCTCTCTCCGCCGATGACGGGGGAAGCCAGGTGAAGGAACTTCTGGTTCTTCTCCGCAGAGCCAAATCTGCTGGGCTGACCGGTGTGGGAGTAGTGTGGAACTATACCCAGCGTCGTATCCAGCCTGTCAAGGAGAGGGTCCGTCCCGCTTTTGAGTACTCGGGGCCCCAAGACGCCACTCGGGAAACTGGCGAGAACCTTACGCAGAAGGAGATCATCAGCCGAGTGGCTGAGCTTTTTGCTCCGGGCACGGAAATAATCCCTGCGGAATGCTCGGCTCCGTACCATTTGGGATATTTGCCACCAGCGCTAAGGAGAAGAACCTCCTCAACACAACCGCAGTTCGACAATGTAGGATTAGAACTAATGTGATTTGTCGTTTTCCAGGGACGCGAAGCCTTCTTCTCTACTCCCCCAGTTCCGGAAGCTCCACCTCAAAAGGGGGTACCTCGCAAGCGTCCTGCCGAGGGCTCAACGAGTGCTCCTCCGGCCAAGAGAGGCAAGGGGGACGTCTCAAGGGAGTCGGATGAGTATGATGAAGAAGATATCGTCCCGCTTCTGCGCCGCCGCCGCCTGGCGACGAAGTCGCCTCCAGCCCAGGCCGCACAGCCGCACAGCCCTCCGCCTCACCAGTCAGCTGACCCAAAGGCCGCGTCTGGGGCGAAGAAACCTCCCTGCTTGGCCCCGAGTGGCTCGGGCATGAGATTCAAGATGAAATATGTCCCGTCGCACAGGTATTCCTTTGTGACGCCATGACTTTATAATGTGTAAAGATGTATATCTTGAAAAGGTCTTCGATTGCCTTCAGAAAACCCGTAGATGATGACGAGCCGCCAAGTTCCAAGGACTCGGCTCGGCCCACCGCACCCCACCAGGACTCCGGTTCATCCACGACCAGCCGCCAACCCTCGTCGGCGAAGGGGAAAAACCCAGCTCCAGCTCCAGCTTGCTCGGAGCCAGATATCGAGGAGATTCCTCGCCCCTCCGCCCATGCACACACTCTACCCTTCCGACTAAAATGGCAGAAAGAGATGGAGGGCTACGAGGTCGACGATGGGCATGAAGCCGAAGAGTGGGAGGTTCTGGACTAAGTGGCCACAATCCAAGCTAAAATATACAAGGTAAAACTTCTTTTCGCCAAGAACCTCTATCCTGCACGGAGTAATCCCACTAATCTCCCTCTTCTCTCCATGCAGCGCATGAAGGAGAGGTCGAAGCAGAAGACTCGATGCATGGAGAGGACGGTAGGCGAGTTGAAAACGCGCGACGAGTTTGATAACGCGCTGTACGCCACCAAGCGACAATATCGCGGTTGGATCG
The DNA here is from genome assembly GCA_005191435.1 of Raddia distichophylla. Classification (NCBI taxonomy): domain Eukaryota; kingdom Viridiplantae; phylum Streptophyta; class Magnoliopsida; order Poales; family Poaceae; genus Raddia; species Raddia distichophylla. The sequence goes on from SPJY01001434.1 coordinate 3,168,465, forward strand.
AAGAACTGCACCGCGAGGCCATAGAACTTCGACTCCGCCACGTGGAAGAGTCCAACGCAAACCAAGGTATGAACCCCGATCTGTGTTAAATCTCTAAAAAGGATGTTCGTTGGTAATGATCTTCGATATTTGCCGTCGAGTGCAGCCCTGGAGGCGAGGCAGAAGGCACTGGAGGAGGAAATCCGCCAAGCCAACGCTCGAGCCGAGGAGACGGCTAAGCAGTTGGAAGGTAACTTTTCTCGACTGGCTCTCCCTGGCTCAACCTCACTGAAACCCGACTGATATGCCTCACCCGACGAGTTGGTCGTCAGAGTGATTCTTCTTTTATTTGTATCCTCGCCAGGACTCCGGTCCATCCGCGACCAGCCGCCATCCCTCGTCGGTGAAGGGGAAAAACCTAGCTCCAGCACCAGCTTGCTCAGAGCCAGAGATCGAGGAGATTCCTCGCCCCTCCGCCCAAGCACACACTCCACCCTTCCGACTAAAATGGCGGAAAGAGATGGAGGGCTACGAGGTCGACGATGGGCAGGAAGCCGAAGAGTGGGAGATTCTGGACCAAGCAGCCACAATACTAGCTAAAATATACAAGGTAAAACTTCTTTTCGCCACGAAACTCTATTCTGTACGGAGGAACCCCACTAATCTCCCTCTCTTCTCCATGCAGCGCATGAAGGAGAGGTCGAAGCAGAAGACCCGATGCATGGAGAGGACGGTAGGCGAGCTGAAAACGCGCGACGAGTTTGATAACGCGCTGTACGCCGTTAAGCGACAATATCGCGGTCGGATCGAAGAACTCCACCGCGAGGTCACTGAGCTTCGATTTCGCCATGTGGAATAGTCCAACACAAACCAAGGTAAAGACCCCGATTAGTGCTAAATCTCTAGAGAGGATGTCCCATAGGTAACGGTCTTCAATACTTGCCGTCGAGTGCAGCTCTGGAGGCGAGGCAGAAGGCACTGGAGGGGGAAGTCCGCCAAGCCAACGCTTGAGCCGAGGAGTCGGCTAAGCAGTTGGAAGGTAACTTTTCCCGACTGGCTCTTCCTGGCTCAACCTCACTGAAACCCGACTAAAATGCCTCGTCCGATTGGTTGCGCAAAGCTTCGCCGCCGAACCACGACGGGAATTGCCCCAATACTCGAATGCCTTTATCCGGATGAGGAGCCGCCGAACGATCCTGACCTCCTGGTCGCTCGTCTCGATGCTATTTTCGAGCGGATCAAGGTCTTCACTCGGGAGGCCGCAATAACGTGCACCGGCCAAGGCCTCGCCATCGCAAAGTCAAACTTTCCTCGCCTAGACTGCGAAGCTATCAAGGATGGGTTTGCTTGCTCGGAAGAGGAGGCCGTGGCACTGTTGGAAGAGGTTCATCCGACTGCCATCCAGATAGTTGATCAATTGGACTTGTAATTATGCCTGTAATAAAAACTTTTGGTTGATCCCCAATACTGGTGATCCAATTTATCCGAATAGTACGTTTTATCCTTTTTCATGGCACGCATCCGCCGACTGGTCCAGCCACCGAGTGCCAGGAGGTAGCGCTAGCCTCTCCTATGCAACTGCGGGGTAGCTAAACCTTGTCGTTGGGATATCAAAGCGCCATTACTCAAGAATTTCCATACTACTCGAATGCGATCAACACATGTAGAGAGAAAACAACTTTATTGATGAGATAGGGTGCGGTTGACTCCGCACACTATTTAGTGTAGCCCCCGACTTACTGCTTGGTCGTTTACGGCCAAGTAGCAAGTCAAAAGAAGGGAAACTAATTACATGAAAGGCAAGGCAGGCGCTTCATGGGACTCGGACGAGTACGATGAAGAGGAAGATACCGTTCCACTCCTGCGCCGCCGCTCGGCTCCGAAGCCGCCACCGGCACAGGCCACGCAGCCACAAAGCCCTCCGCCGCGCCAGTCCGCCGACCCAAAAGCCGCGTCTGGGGCGAAGAAACCTCCTGGCTCAGGGCCGAGTGGTTCGGACATGAAATTCAAGATGAGTCGTGCGACGCCATAACTTCATAATGTGTAGAGATATGTATCTTTGAAAGGTCTTCGAATGCTTTCAGAAAACCAGTAGACGATGACGAGCCACCAAGTTCTAGGGACTCGGCTCGGCCCACTGCGCCTCACCAGAACTCTGGCCCATCCGCCACTAGCCGCCAACCCTCGTCGGCGAAGGGAAAAACTCCAGCTCCGGCTCCAACTAGCTCAGAGCCGGAAATCGAGGAGATTCCACGCCCCTCCGCCAAAGCGCACACTCCACCCTTCCGATTGAAATGGCGGAAAGAGATGGAGGGCTACGAGGTCGACGACGGGCAGGAAGCCGAGGAGTGGGAGATCCTGGACCGAGTGACCAAAATCCAAGCGGAAATATACAAGGTAAACTTCTTCTCGCCATGAATCTTTATCCTGCACGGGGGAATCCCACTAATCTTCCTCCCTTCTCCACGCAGCGCATGAAGGAGAGGTCGAAGCAGAAGACCCGATGCATGGAGAGGACGGTAGGCGAGTTGAAGACGCGCGATGAGTTTGACAACGCGCTGTATGCCACCAAGCGACAATATCGCGGCCGGATCGAAGAACTGCACCGCGAGGTCATAGAACTTCGATTCCGCCACGTGGAAGAGTCCAACGCAAACCAAGGTATAAACCCCGATCTATGTTAAATCTCTAAAAAGAACGTTCCGTTGGTAATGATCTTAAATATTTGCCATTGGGTGTAGCTTTGGAGGCGAGGCAGAAGGCACTAGAAGAGGAAGTTCGCCAAGCCAACGCTCGGGCCGAGGAGTCGGCCAAAGAATTGGAGGGTAAGCTTCTCCGGCTGGCTCTCCCTGGCTCAACCTTACTGAAGTCCGACTGATATGCCTCACCCGACTGGTTGCGCAGAGCTTCGCCGCCGGATCTCGACGGGAATAGCCCCAATACTTGAATTCCTTTATCCGGATGAGGGGCCGCCGAAAGATCCTAACCTCCTGATGGCTCATCTCGAGGCTATCCCCGAGCGAATCAAGGTCTTCACTCGGGAAGCCGCAATAACGTGTACCGGCCAAGGCCTCGCCATCGCGAAGTCAAACTTCCCTCGCTTAGACTGCGATGCCGTCAAGGATGGGTTTGTTTGTTCGGAAGAAGAGGCCGTGGCACTACTAGAGGAGGTTCATCCGACTACCGTCCAGATAGTTGATCAGTTGGACTTGTAATTATGCCTGTAATAAAACTTTTGGTTGATCCCCAATACTGGTGATCCAATTTATCCGAATAGTACGTTTTATCCTTTTTCATGACACGCATCCGCCGACTGGTCCAGCCCCCGAGCGTCAGGAGGTAGCGCTTGGCTTTCCTAAGCAACTGCGGGGTAGCTAAACCTTGTCGCTAGGATATAAAAGCGCCATTACTCAAGAATTTTCATAATACTCGAATGCGATCAACACATGTAGAGAGAAAACAACTTTATTGATGAGATAGGGTGCGGTTGACTCCGCACACTATTTAGTGTAGCCCCCGACTTACTGCTTGGTCGTTTACGGCCAAGTAGCAAGTCAAAAGAAGGGAAACTAATTACATGCTGCTGGAATAACAAACTTTAAGAATAAAAACGACGTAGCTGCTCGATGTTCCAAGTGTTGGGCACTTCAGTCCCGTCTTCGCGTTGTAGCCGATAAGCCCCCGGGCGGGTCAC
>SPJY01001434.1:3194923-3238480 GCA_005191435.1 Raddia distichophylla
GTCTCAGCAGTGCAGCAGTGATGGCCGCCTCCGACGCAGCTCGGCCGCCGCACGCGCTCCTCCTCCCTTACCCGGCTCAGGGCCACGTCATCCCGCTCATGGAGCTCGCACACCGCCTCCTCGACAGCGGCTTCGCCGTCACCTTCGTCAACACAGAGTTCAACCACCGCCGCGTCATGGCCGCCGCCGGCGCCGCGGCGGGCGCCCGGCTGCGGCTCGTGGCGGTCGCCGACGGGCTGGGCGACGGCGAGGACCACGAGAACCTGCTCCTGCTGAACGATGCCATGCGCCAGGCCATCCCGCCGCAGGTGGAGGCGCTTCTTGACGCAAGCGGCGGCGACGGCGACTGCTCGGGGCTGGGAAAGGTGACGTGCGTGGTCGTCGACGTCGGCATGTCGTGGGTGCTGGACGCCGTGGAGCGGAGGGGCCTCCCGTCGGCCGCGCTCTGGCCGGCGTCGGCGGCGGTGCTCGCCGTGCTGTTGGAAGCAAAGAAGCTGATACGCGATGGCGTCATCGATGAAGACGGTAAGCCGATACGCGCAGCTCATTTCTCTGTTTAAATTTTGCTTGTTTCTGACTGCTCGGTTACTGTACTACTGTGTGGGCGGCTACGTGCACATGTCGTTTTTCGGGAGCGGGAAGCCGGGAATAAATAGCTACAATTAATTGCGAACACCATCAAGTAAAAAAGAGAAAAAAACCAAAGTTACTCTATCAAGTAAAACATATTCAATCCGTTTCAAAATATAAGGCATATAATTTTTTGGCGCGGCCTTTAACGTAGAACTTTGACCATTATTTTCTCTCACAATATATTATCAATAACTATAAAATCAACATCATACGAATGTACTTTAAAATATGAATCCAACTATATCGTATGCATGCATAACATTGAACATACATATTTTTATCTTAATTATTAGTCAAAAATTACAAATGTTGACTTTCTAAAATACATGTGTGCCTTATATTTTGGAATGGGGGGAGTATATCGTTTCAATTAGGAACATATAGGTGGGAAATGGTACAAGTCGGTATCTAGGCAATACGAGGAGGTGGTGGTTTTCATAATGGTAAGCAGTACAACAGTGTTTCGGTGATAATAGTCTATGTCTTGAATTGCACTTAAAGCTCCAAGCTGCACTCTTTCACAACTTGAATAATGGAATACGCCTTGAATTGCATGTACTGTGTGAACTAGTTTCATTTAAAATCATTATTCATACTTCGTTGTTAATAGGCTACCCCTCGAGCGGAACTGATAAGTCACAGTCCAGCGATAATAAAACCGCGGTTAACCGAAAGAAAACCGCGGTTAACCGGCTAACCGGTCCGGGTCGGTTAGGTTTGAATTAAATTCAAATTTGGTTCAAATTTGAAAATCCATGAAAAAATCTGAAAAAATTAGTGCCAAATTGACATTTGTATGTCTCTATAATTTTTCCTATTTTTAAATTTATTTTTCTATTTTTTCCCTTTTTTCTCTAATTTTCTATTTTCTGCAAAAACAGACCGGTTAGGCGAGCTAACCGGTCGGCTAGCTGGGAAAACCGGTTGGCTAGCAGACCGAGCCGTTTTTTGAATACAAATTTGAATGCGGCCAATTTTTCCTTGAAATTTTTGGTTAGCCGCGGTAAACGGCCGGTTACCCGAGCCAAGCCTCCCTTGGTTTTTGGGCTCAGTTCAGTTATGCAATCCCTGAGTCACGCTCCTTTAGTCTTTTGTTGAGCTTACTAGAGATCAACCAAATCTCATAGACTACGATAGCATCTTCGTCAATTAAAGCCAACAGAACACATTAAGAACACAACCAACATTTCTTATAGTTATCAGAGAGTATTGTATATTCACTTGGAGTGGGTTAGAAAATTACTCTCCTTCTGTTAACCAATAGCTTGTTTTTCCCAAACACTACTCGACGATATCTTCAATCACATAGAATAGGTTACCAGTATACTCACATAAATCTGAAACCCATCTCCTTTGATGCATTAAATATCACATTCCGCGATAGCCCATTTGTAAAGAGATCTGCCAGGTTGGTTGTAGATTGGATATAATTCAAATTTGTAACTCTAGAGTTTCTCAATTTCCTAATAGACTTTAAACATCTTTTCACATTTGTTGAGGATTTTGTGTTGTCCTTATAACTGTTCATTTTAATGCTCATAGTTTGATTATTGCAATCCATAAGGATTATCGGGATCGGCTTCTCAACTACAGGAAGATCCATTAAGTGTTCACGCAACTATTTGTCTCACGATTGTTGTATCTAATGCAGTGGGTTCAACTTCTATGGTTGACCTCATCAACATAGTCTATTTAAAAGACCTCCATGGAATAACATCTCCACCAAGCGTAAACATATAACCACTTGTCACCTTAATTTTATTCCTATCAAATATCCAAGCTGAATCACTATAGTCCTATAGTATCATTGGGTACTCGACATAGTCAAGTCCAAACATCATTGTACCAACTAGATGGAACATCACTCGCTCAAGATCACACCAATGATCATCACCCAGAATAAAAGTAAAATGGCTTAATTTGCTCACAGCAAACCAGATGCTTGTCCTTGTAGAACTAGCTAAGTAAATGAGTAAACCAATGCTCTAAAAGTATCCTAGTTGATCTCTAGATATTGCTTTGTTTTTTCGAAGAATCACGTTGGAGTCATAAGGTGTTGGAGAGGGCATGATATCCAAGTAGCCAAAGCGGCCAAAGACCTTCTCCACATAATAAGAGTGCGGAAGTGTAATCCCATCCTCACCTTTGATCAATTTGATGTTTAAAATTACATTAGCCTCTCCCAGATACTTTATTATCAAAGAAAGACTTGGCCTCAAGTATCACGTCAAGACCTATACCAAAAATTAATATGTCATCAGCATATAGGCACAATATAACGCCCTTACCCCTATCATGCCAATATATACACATTTATTGGCCTCATTCACAACAAGGCTTATAGAAGTTAGAATTCGGTCTAATATCTCATGCCAATTTTTTTAAGTAATTTATACGCGTTTCCTTTTTGACCTTTTACTACATTGCCATCAACCTGTTCTATATAGATTTCCTTGTCCAACTCTCCATTAAGGAAAGTTGTCTCAACGTCCATCTGATGGATGGTAAGACCATGGGGGATAACTAGGGAATGCAGTACTCGAATCGTAGTTAATCTAGCTATAGGTGAGTAAGTATCAAAGAAATCTTTGCCTTCTTTTTAGTATAACGCTTAGCGGCAAGCCAAGCCTTATACTTTTCAATAGTGCCATCAGGTCTAAACTTCTTCTTGAATGTCCACTTAAACCCCACAGGTTTGCAGCCATAAGGTCTTTTGTGAGTTTCCATTCTGGTTAACAAGAATGGAATCCATCTCGCTTCAAGTTGCCTTCTTCCAGTAGTCCGCATTAGGAGATACAAAAGGATTATGTAATAGATGTAGGACTATCATCCACAAGGTACACAGTGAAGTTATTAACAAAAGACTTAGTGGTCCTTTGTCTCTTGATCCTCCTTGGAGCTTCACTGTCTTTCTCCTCAAGACCTTGCTCAAGTGTTTGTTAAGGATATTCAATTTGTGTGGTTGGTTGGGGATTATATCTAGGTTTTGATGAGCTATGAACCTCCTTAACATAAAATATTCTTTCAAAGAAAGTCACATCTCTAGACTCCATTATCATACCAACCTACATATCAGGTACCTCATATTTGACTACCAAGAATCTATAAGCAATGCTCCTAAGAGCATATCTCATAAAGGCACAATAAACTTTTTTAGGACCAAGCTTGCAGTTTGTATTAGTTTTCGTCACGCTGCTTTTGCCAACCATCCCTAAGTGCACAAGTAAAATGGTGGAAAGTGATAGTTTTCTCCCTTCCCATTCTTGAATGTAGTTTTCTAGGACATTACAAGTATTCAACATGGCCTCCTCAATCATGCTTTGGATAAACCCGTAGTGTCTAACATGACTATCACCAAATCAATTAGAATGTGGTTCTTTCTTTATCAACCCTGTTTGATTGGGAAAATATGGAGGCGTCCTCTCATGAATAATTTCATGTTCCACACAGAATAAATCAAAATCACTAGAGAAATACTCTTCACCATCACGATCTGACCTAAGTGTTTTGATTTTTATTTCTAGTTGATTTTCAACTTTAGTTTTATAGATCTTAAAGTAATATAGAATCTTATCCTTAGTAATTAACAGATATACATAGCAATATCTAGAAGTATCATCAATCAGTGTCATGAAATATCTTTTACCCCCTTTCATCCACACACCATTCATATCACAAATATTTAAATGTACAAGTTTTAGAGATGCCAAACTCTCCTATGTGGCCTTATCAGGCTTGTGAGATTACTTTGATTGCACACAAATTTGCCACTTAGAAGCTTTAGCAGTGGAAAATTTTAAAATTAAATCCAAACTAGCAAGTGGAGACTGAATCAAAATTTAAATTACGCAACCATAAGTGCCAAACATTGTCCTTACCTCCATTATTACAATTATGGTTCACTGTGTTATTACACAAATCAGTAAGGGAAATTGGAAACCAATAAATAGTCCATGTTTCGAGATAACTACTTTATTGGACTGAAACGCAACCTTATAACCTTCTCTACGCAGAAGGAAACAATTGTACAGATTCTTATTAATGAATGGGACGTGCTGCACATTCTTCGGTTGCATGATTTTTCTCAAAGTAAAACCATCATTGGCAACTTGGTAAGAAGTAAAATAGAAATGTCAGAACAAACATGCACAATAGTAGCATTATCAACCTACCTATCACTGGATTGCCTCACATAAATTACAATAGTTATATCAACATACCCAAGGTTCCGTCATCACTGTTGCCAATAGTGATGTTGGTAGATTTTGAGTTCCGTCCTATCTCATCCTTCTTGTATTTGTGGCTACGCAAATTTTTAGCCTAGTTCCTAATCTCACCACAAATCCAGCAAGCCATGTCATTCTTGTTCATCTTCTTTTTCTTGAAATTAGTGCAGCGTTTGGTTTCATTTTTCCTTTTGTTCTTGCCACTTTGTTGTACCAAATTGGCGCTGGACTGTCCCTCGGACCCCTACCTAGGTGTATCCTTAGTCCGAGCTTTCTCCTCAAATCTAGATAAGGAATCACTCTCAACGGAGATTTCTTGTCTCTTATATTTCACAAATGTGGCAAAATCTCTCCACAAAGGAGGTAGTTTGACAATAGTGTCCCCAGCCACAAACTTGTCATGTAAAGTACACATAGGGGTGGAAACGAGCCGAGCCGAGCCTGGCTCGGCCGAGCTCGGTCAAAAACGAGCCGAGCCCGAGCCGGCTCGCTATTTTGGCGAGCCCCGAAAGTGGGCTCGGGTCGAGCCCGGTAACACCTCCGAGCCGAGCCGAGCCTGTCCGAGCCGAGTCGAGCCCGAGCCACGAGCCAAAGGCGTTTCACGTTTAAAATATGACAACGAGCCGAGCCGAGCCGAGCCGAGCCAGACCGAGCTCTGTCAAAAACGAGCCGAGCCCGAGCCGGCTCGCTATTTTCCCGAGCCCCAAAAGTGGGCTCAGAAGCACCTCCGAGCCGAGCCTGTCCGAGCCGAGCCGAGCGGTGAGCCACGAACAATTTTTCCAGCCCTAAGTACACATAAGGAGTTCGAGTTCTTTCACAATGCACCATACTCATTAGCCTGCTTAACAACAAAATAATTATCCACCATCTTGTAGTCATGCTACTACTCCATGATATATAGTTCATCGCCAACTTCAGATGCACTAAACGTTGTTGTCAGTGGATGCCACGGCTCATTCGCATCTATTATGTGCATATACACATCACAAAAATGGTCAGAAAAAAATGCGCAGAACAACCCCTTTAAAGAGTATGGTGGCCACCCCAAACTCTTTCTCATTTTCAGGAGTAAGCATCCCCTTAGATTTACCATTCACAACTCAAAAGACAGTCATTGCAGTCAAGCACAAAGTGACTTTTACCTGCAATCTTTTAAAGTGCACACAAGAAATTTTTTTCCAGCCTCAATGCATCGGTAAAGCCAACCATCGCTAAATCGGAGCGCCTAAAATAAGGTTTTGGGATTGTTGGGAAAATCAGAACTTTCAGGTTTATTTTAATTAACAGATAACTCATGAACATTGATGGACTAAACATGAGCATCATGCAACACACATCAATTATGCACATAGATAAAGTAGAAGCAATCATATGTCCCTCTAATATACGTGTATGGAGAAATGGTGAAGAACTACTGGCTAGGATAGTGAACGATATGTATCAGTCCTTGTTAGACTCGCAACCGAGAAAGGATGGAGACGGTCCTATTGCTTTAGTGTAGATGGTGACGTAGACCGCAACGATAACGTATGTGAAGTTGTCTTAGCATATCTCCACGGACGTAGAGGAAGAAAAGCGTGACTGACATGGGGAGCGCTTCTCAAAATCCTTATTCTCCATCTCCTAGTGTAGGATCTCAATGACGATGGGTTCCTAAGACCTGCTCTTCTAATCACCAATGCACGTAGGCATAGATGGACGTTCTAGCTGATGGGAGGTAGCACAGAGGAAGAGAGAGGTAACTCAGAGAGTCACTACCCTTACTTTGCGGCTAAGCCTTTTCTCGTTTGTTGTGGAGCACTCTTGCTACTTATATAAGGGTTGAAAGGACGTCACTTCCTCCACATAGCAAGGTGATACTAAACATTCCACCTCTACCTTCACAAAATAGGCGTCGTAAGACTTTTGGATTTACTATGAACTAACAAAAATATATAGCAAGGACCATATATCTACCTATATTACAAAGCTCTTATAGGCTGGCTGCTTGTGTGTCCAAATCGCTGCCTCCAGTGCCCTCGCGGGCGGCTGCCCCCATGCCGCCACGTTGCCGGAAGATCCGTGACCGTTCGATCATCTCGTTGAACAAAATCCGGCAGTCCATTCTACCTCAACCTTTAAAAAAATCCCATCGGCCGGAAAACAACACGGGCACATTGGCGGGGGTGGCTAGCTGAGCGAGCCTTCACCCCGAAGCTCACAATTCAAATCCGTGCTCCAGTGCTCGCGAGGCCATTTTCCCAGCGCCCTCGTTGCAACACATGGCGCCAAGCACCTTTTTTTGAGCCGGCTCCGTCGGACCCTGTCCGGCGGCCACCTTCCGCTGAAGCCACAAAACGTTAGTCTGAAGCCTTCGGACAGTGGCCGAAAAACAAATCCCGAAAAAACAACTCCACCGGACAGTGTCGATCCGTTGGGGCCCAAACCATAGGGTGGGGCCAACAGAACCCTGTTTGGAAGAACCCCTTTCTCAGAAAGCCACGATGCAATGATTTGGTGGCGGCCAGACGCCGTCCGGACAGCGACCACACATGCGAAAGATCTAGCAAACACTATAAAACTAACTCCATCGGACAGAGTCGGGTGCTCACCGGACGATGTTCGACAAAGACCAAATCCTAGACCGGGGCCAACCGGACCAATCCGGAGGGACCCCTCCCCAAGAAAGACCACGACACAATGACCACCAAACCCAGTCTGGTGATGTACGGACATCGTTTGGATAACACGACGCAGGCGAGTAAACATCGCTATTATTCTAACAAAAGAATATGATGCAAATGAATCATATAGGGTTGAGTTAGATCAGTACCTGGTTATGGCTCCAATTGACCCAATAGATGTTGGAGGCCCAGGCTCAAGACCAGACGTTGATGTTGGGATAGTTGGATCATTACTTGGCCATGAGACGGCATGCTGTGGTGGACTCTAACAGTGGTTCTTCTCAGGTGATGCTACGAGCTGCAGCTACGATATGAGGAGACAAGGTTTGTGGGAGAAGCTGAGATCTTTAATTTAGTTCTAGGGTAGATGATAAAAGGTTGAGCTTGTCTTAGAAAAAAGGATGGCTACAACACAATCATTTGTTTTGTAGACAGTTTAGATCTCATCTTTTCTTAGCTTATGAAACTTAAACAGCTAATTAATAATAGCATGACATTTTTTAGATCAGATTAATAAAAATATTAAAAAATAACATAACAATCACGACCCTCGGTATTTCTACCGAATCATTATGATCATATAATAGTCCCAGAAGATAATAGCTAGCACATCACAGCGAACAGTTAAACTGGATATCATCGCATCATAAATTAACTAATAAAATACTAAGTTTACATTAAATATCATCCGGTTTACATAGAAAACATGGTCCAATACATCATAGTAGCAGTGGAAGACAACGATGATATTCAATCGGCCAAATCGGAATACGCAGCGAGTACTTCTCATCGCCTTGAACAGAATCCTCCTGATCCCAAACGAGACTTAAATCTTCGCATGAATAAAATTATCTGTGATCGATATAATGAATACACAGCTACCTAGAAAGCAGTTCTTAATATGCATGCATATAAGAAATAATGGTATGGTTGTTTCGCTAAAACAACACCTATATACTCTATTTGAACACGAAATGAGCACCGTCTAGTGACACAAGTTTAGGCAAAGGACGACTAATCAGCTCAACAGGCACTCCTTGCCTCTAACAACATGAGCTTTGCCAAAAATCGCTAACATGCTCAATGGCACCCCTGCCTACCCTATCTCTGTAAATTTATTTATTAACTACGATAAGACTATCATGTGAAAACTTTTCTTCCCATGCATAACCGTGGACACGATTATTATTGTAGTTTTAACTATAAAGTGTGTACACATTTTCCACAAGCCCTGTCTCATCTTAATGAGAGAAACAATCGTTACACCTAGCACTTCATGTACCATATCCTTAGGTTTCAGGTCACTACTACAGACATGACCTTTAGTACCGGTTGGTAAAAGCCAACTACCGGTTGCTTGAACCGGTATATTGGGAGAACCAATATTCGAACCCAGCACATCTTGCCCCCTTGTGACCCACACATCACTCTTCTAACAAACTCACCCACCCACGCGCTTTGTTATAAGTAGAACATGCATACCTTTTAGCCTTTTCAGAAACAAGGCATCAATATTGGTCCGTAATACAAACCGACATCAATATCGGTTTGTATTACGAACCGGTATTGATGACACGAACCGGTATTGATGAGTTTGTGTGTCAGCTAGCCTATACTCGCCTGCGAAAGGAATCTTTACTAGTTGCCTCCAACCGGTACCGAAAACCCGAATCGCTACTTTTCCTACAAACCGATACCGATGCCATTATCAGTACCGGTTCCAATCTAACCGGTACTAATGTACTGGTATATTAGGCCAGTTTTCTAGTAGTGCGCCTTACCTAGTATACTTCGACCAAAATCACTGCTGCTCGCATTCTGCATTCGACCATACCACAGTAGCATACCAGGTAAGTTAGTCCCCATTGAAGCCATTTGGATCGAGGATAGCTAGTCACCCCTTGTCTCCGTCCATGCATAAAAATAATAATTACGTTGGAAGTTAATGCGCTGGCCCATTTATTATTCTCAAATTCAAATAATCTTAAAGACCCATTAATATAGGATGGTGGTGGAAAATTTGGTAGCACACGGAAAATGGGATGAGAGAAAACCATCTTATTAGCAGGAAATTTCTCCATCCCTTGAATAAATGACACAATGAAAATAGTGTTAAGGACACACAGAAAGTCAGACATGCGAGTGCAACAAGTGACCATGCCGTGGTGCGGCCGATCTCCTGACCCATTAATAATATATTTTGTTTTATAAAATTATTCATTAATTCAGATTTATCATGGCCATATATTTTTGGAAACCATATCGGTAATTCAGACTTATCATGCACATGATACCTCTCAGATCGACATTTACAAACCTACTAAACCAATTTAGGTAAAGTGTGGAGACAGAGCTTCTTCATTCTTGTGTTGCGCTTCTTCAAGCTTCTCCACCGACAGGTGGATCCTCCACGGGTTGGAGACAATCAGATTTTTGGATAGCACTTGTGTGGACTACATGGGTCCTCGTTATCCTCATAGAAGGCCCATGAGGCAACAATTGGGAGGCGATCCAAGTCGGCTGGATAGAGATGAAGACCGCTCGGGCTACATATAACTTGATCACTAAGGATAGTCCTGAGGATAGAGTTTAGCTCCATGTGATTAGGAGATTTGTACATGAAAATATCGGTGCATGACATGCTGATATAACAGAATTCGGTATCATATACTAGATAGGGTCATGCAACCTTATCCCCCTGCACTATATAAAGGGAGGGGTAGGGGTCGTAGAGGCATACTCAAGTTTCCATGCGCATACACATACTCATACATAATTCCAGAGCACAAGATTAGTGTGTTATCTCTGAGTTGAGGGCCTAAACCTGTATAAACCATTGTTGTGTTACCATTGAGCTCGGATCTAGCACATAACCCTAAAACAAATCTATTGCCTACGGTAACCCCCGATTAGCTATCAGTCGACAGTTGGCGCGCCAGGTAGGGGACCGCGTCAATATCATCGTTAGAGCTAGACGGCATCATCAAGATCGCTGACCGTCATCTTCACACTGGGGCAAGCACTACGCTTCAGTTCCCTTGACTTTGTAGCAGACGACATCGAAAACCTTCACCTCTCCCCTCCCGGAGAGATCATCCCCTAGGAAGGTACCTGCGTTTCATCATCTCCTTTACCGTTCGGATTGGAGAAGATTGATGCGCCGACAATTCCATCTCGCATCTTCCCTCAAGGACCGCAAAGAAGAACTCGGCGTCAACGGTTCCTTGGATTCGGACACGGTCCAATCCAGGGGAATCTCCACACCTCAGATTGGATCTCCCTTTGGGCTCAGAAACTCTACTGCGACCTTCGCGCGGATCTTCCCTGGACTCGGGATATCAGGTGACCACCCTGAGAATCAACCTCATAACCCCGTCGGGGCAATCCGACCAGATCCAACTACATTCGTAGGTGCCATCAATGCTGCAAACCTATAGGACAAAGCGAGCAGGTCAGCCACTCCCACTCGAACTCCGAGTTAGAGGAGAGCATTGAGATCTGCAATTACCACGAAGTCTTCGTCTTGGGCGCGGGCAACCATCACTCCACTTCTCAGCCCGCAAGGAACGAAGCAGCTGCCTCGGAGGTGGTCGACCCAGACCAACGCCGTGCAGAAGACCAAGAACGCATGCACCAGCTTCGAATCCGCAGCCACAACGTCCAAAATGAGTTGCGGGCGGTAAAGCCGAGGGATCAAGACGTTTACACGACTCCTCAAGCAAACATTGTCGCTTGACTCTTCTAGAGACCATGGCGCTGCAGCTTATAGAAGACAGCCCGCTTATCCAGACCTTGGCCTGAGCGATGGCCATGGTTGACATGGCGGCCATCCAGCAGAATGAGGCGCACCTGGCTTCGCCCGCGCCAGTGGCGGCAAACAGTCCGCGTGCAACCGGAGCAAGGCGCGCGTATCCACCGTTGGCAGATCGCACCGATCGGCCAGCCATGACCTTTGCCACGACATAGAGGCCAGGAGGGAACGCATTGACAGCGAGCGGATGTCCCGCAATCATCGCAATCGGCGTTGCTATGACCACGCCGAAAGTACCGCCAGTCGGCATGATCATCACGAAGAACATCGTCGCCGCGGCCACGATAAGAGCGCCGCAGCAGATCCCTGCGACACCGACAACCACGACCCTTGGAGGGAATTCGGGTGTTCACCCCGGTTCTTCACCAAGTGGCCTGGCCCGGCGGCTTCAACCTCAAAGGTATCGAGAAGTTTGATGGCACAAGGGATCCAAAGAACTGGCTGCAGGTTTACGCCTTGGCAGTCAGCGCGGCAGGAGGCGATTAGAACGTAATGGAGAACTATTTGCCTGTTGCTCTGACCCTAACCGCCCAGACATGGCTAACGGGACCCCCGGAGAACTCTATCGAGTCTTAGGACGACCTTCAGGAACAGTTAATCGCCAACTTCCAGGGGACCTATGAAAGGCCCGTTGGGAAATGGGAGATCGGACAACTACATCGCCGGAAGAATGAGACTCTCCGCGAGTTCATTAAGCGCTTCAACAAAAAGAAGAATAAGATCCGAGATGTTTCGGAGAAAACGGTCATCAATGCCTTCTTCGCTAGATGCAAGTCCGAGGAGTTGATTAGGAAGATGACTCGAGACCCCCGCAAACTCTTAAAGCCATGTTCACGATGGCAGACAAGGAACCCAATGCTGAAGAGGCCATCTGGGATCATCGAGGCGGCCACGACGGAGGCTCCAAGAAGAAGCTCAATGATGAGCAGGGCAAGTTGAAGGACAAGAAGCGAAAGGGGGACAAGATGGTTGTGAACGTGTAGCGCAACTGACCTAAGCTCCCCAACGACAATGACTACAATAAGGTCATGGAGGCGGTGTGCTCTTTCCACCCTCTTGGTAAGCACACTGTGGATAACATAGACCCCGGTACCCACACGGCGGGCCTAAAAGACCACCCGACAGGGGATGGACCAAGTCGGGTGGACAAGGATGTGTACCACTATGACTTTAGAAGGCTTGACCGGCAAGATAGAAGTCTATCCCTAATTAATAGGGAAGATAAACATTTAATCCTGGATAACTACATATCTAGCTAGAGGATAGAGATAGGAATCCTACCTCGTAACCGACCAGGACTCTATCTTGTAACCCTGCCCCCACTATATAAGGTGGGCAGGGAGCCCCTGGTTTGGTAGGTTGATCATCATCTCCACACCCATCCATGGAGAGACATCTCCCTCCATATTGATCATAAGATCACCATATAATCCCAGAGCATAGAATGTAGGGTATTACCTCCATCATGAGGGCCTGAACCTGTATAAATCCCTATCTTGTGCTACCATCGAGTTTGGATCTTGTGCATCGCGCCATATATAATCATTGCCGACGATAACCCCTGGTTAGCCACCTGTCGACACACACTGCTAAGGATCGCCTTATCTTACGAAAGTTTGCAGATAACTCCAAACAGTCAGTGGACAAAGGAAGCCAAGGCAAGAAGTCGGACAGAGATTATTAGGATGCCGAGCGTGAGATCAGCTACATATTTAGGAGCTCTGATGCGTATGAGTACAAGCGGAAGCAGAAGCTTACCACTCGGGAGATGAACGCGATCTTGCCTGCAACCCCAAGTACTTACGCTGGTCGCAGATTGCAATCACATTTGATCGGACGGACCACCCAGATCGGATAGCCTTTCCTAGAAGGTACCTGCTGGTGTTAGATCTTGTCGTCTGTGGGAAGAAGTTGAAGAGGGTCATAGTCGATGGCGGGAGCGGGATTAATGTACTTTTCGTCAAAACCATGGATCAGATGAAGATTCCTCATTCCGAGCTAGGTAGGGGTCATCCCCTTTTCACGGGGTAATCCCCAGGATGTCCGCAATACCACTCGGACAGATCTCATTACCCATTACATTCGGGACAAATGAAAACTATCAGACTGAGATTCTGAGTCTCGAAGTGGCCGATTTTGAGATGGCATACCATGCTATCTTTGGAAGGCCGGGCATCACCAAGTTTATGGCGATACCTAACTACACTTATCTCGTCATGATGATGCCGGGCCCTAACAGCGTAATCGCCATCCCCGGAGACGTAAAGAAGTACTTGGTCTGCAACATCGAAAGCTGTGAGATGGCGCAGGCCCTAAAAACCTCGACAGAGCTGGAGAAGATTCGGCAGACAGACGCCTCTCTTTAGGAGGAGGGAGACATACTCTCCAAGAAGCAAGCCAAAACCTCCATCCAATCAGCCTCGGAGACCAAGAAGATATTGTTGTACCCATCTGATGCGGCCAAAACGGTCGTGATCGGGACAGGGCTTGACAGCAAATAGGAAGACGCGATTGTCCCTTTCCTCCGGGCAAATCAGGATGTGTTCTCTTGGAAGCCTTCGGACATGCCTGGTGTTCCAAATGAGGTGATTGAGCACTCTTTGCACGTTGACGACAAGGCAAAGCCGATTAAATAATGCTTGTGAAGATTTGCACCGGATCGGAAGGAAGCCATCAGGGAGGAAATTGCCAAATTGCTGGCAGCACAGTTCATCAAGGAGGTATATCATGCCGAGTGGTTAGCAAATCTGGTCCTCATGCAGAAGAAAATAAAACAAGGCGCATGTTCGTCAACTACACCGACCTCAACAAGGCCTGTCCCAAGGATACTTTCGGGTTCCCGCGTATCGATCAAGTGGTGGAGTTCACCGCAGGGTGTGAGCTGCTAAGTTTTCAAGATGCCTACTCAGGTTAACACCAGATCAGTCTGAAGGAGGAAGATTGCCGTTCGGGCTAAAAAATGCAGGTATCACTTATCAACGCACCGTACAGCGGTGCTTTTCACACTCATCATGAAGACTCGTGCCGAACCTGATCTCATCACAGACTTGGACGAAATGTTCAAGTGCCTAAGGACATATTGGATGAAGCTAAATCCTGATAAGTGTGTTTTCGGATTTCCATATCGTATATTCCTTCGATTTATCGTATCTTATCGGGGGATTGATGCCAACACAGAGAAGATCAGCGTGATCATGAAGACGAAGCCCCCAACCAATCAGAAGGATGTGTAGAAACTCACTGGATGAATTGTCACACTCAGCCGATTCGTTTCTCGACTAGGGGAACACGACATGCCATTCTTTAAGTTTCTTCGCAGACAAGAAGGTTTTCGGTGGACCATAGAAACACAAGAAGCATTCTAAGACTTTAAAAGGTTCCTCACTACATCTCGGGTGTTGCTCCCACCCATGCCCCAAGAGCCTCTCTTGCTTTACATTGGTGTCACGACTCACGTAGTTAGCAGCGCATTGATTGTGAAACAGGACGATTAGGGTTCCCTTCAGAAGATCCAGCGCCCGGTCTACTTCGTTAGCGAAGTATTGGGCTACTCCAAAACAAGGTATCCTCATGTTCATACACTTTTGTACACCGTACTCATCACGTCGCAAAAACTTAAGCATTACTTCCAAGATCATGAGATTTCGGTGGTCACTTCCTTTTCGCTTGGGTATATACTCCATAATCGGGAAGCTACTGAGAGAATTGCTCAGTGGGCAATCGAGCTTGGAGCATTTGAGGTAAAGTTCGAGCCTCAGTTGGCCATCAAATCTCAAGCACTCGTCGATTTCGTTGTGAAATGGATGGTGGCCCAAACCCTAGCAGCAAAAGAAAATCTCAAGTACTGGACAATGTACTTTGATGTTTCACTCATGCTCAGCGGCGCGGGGACAAGAATATATCTCATATCTCAAACTGGCAAGAAGATACGGTACGTCCTTCAGACCCTGTTTCCAGTCAGTAACAACGCAGCTGAATATGAGACACTCATCAACGGGCTTCGCATCACCATATGGCTCAGCATACAGCGGTTAATGGTTCATGTACATTCTCAAGCACAGAAGGAGTGGTCTTGTATTGGCGACAACATGACAGCTTATTCTCAGGAGGTCAAGAAATTGGACGACAAATTCGACGGTTTAGAGCTAACACATGTGCTCCATTGAGACAATGAAGCAGCAGATGAACTAGCACGGATGGGATCTAGTCGGGCGCAAGTGCCGACTGATATTTTCGTGGAAGAATTGCATAAGCCATCTATCAAACTTTCGCTGACGCAAGACGAACAATGCGAATGTCATGCGGAAGAGGAGGTATTATCAATCAGCCCCGGGTGGACGCAGCCGTATTTAGATTATCTCCACAGAGATGAGTTACCAGATGATCGCAGCCTAGCCGAGTGCATAACACGTCGAAGCAAAAACAATAAAGTAGTTGGGGATGTGAAGACCCGAGCTAGGCGGCTAGAGGGGGGTGAATAGATGCCACAACATTTTTCGACGTTTCCACCAAAAACCCGAACAACTTGACAACTATGTGTACCCTTCACTTGGGTGCATGAGAGCCATGAAATATTTGGGATTTTGAAACACAATCTTGGTTGTCAAGTGTTCAAAAGAGAGGAATCAATTCAAGTGTTCAAAAGAGAGGAATCAATTCAAATGTTGATTTAGGAAAGGAGATCAAGCCAAATGACCAAAGTGGCTTTCAGAAAAGCCAAAGCAGATTCTTTCCGAACTTGTCCTCTAATGGAGCAGGAGGTTGATGGATTTCTGGTGCTCTAAAAATCATGGGAATTTTTCTCCCTATGTTTCAATGTGTCATGAAGCACTCCACCAGAAATCTCCTTAAAAATACTTACAGAACAAATATGAAAATTCAAACAACACAAACTGCTTTCTGGAAAGCAAAAGCAGATTCTTCAGAGTTTGTTTCTAATTGGAGCAGAGATATGATGGCTTTCTATTGCTCCACAAATTGTGGGAATTTTTATCCCTATGAAATCATGAGTCGTGAAGCTCTTCACCAAAAATCATCTCAAGAATCCATCCACAGAAAATATGAAAAATCAAACACCAAGAGCAGTCAAGAACTACGAGCAGAAAGTTTGGAGCTCGGTTTTCACTTCATAGGTCCCAAATGTAGAAACCAGTGGACTTCAAATTTTTACCACAGATGGGTATATTAGTCACGCATCTTTTCCAACTGGAATCATCCCAAAATGATTTTTCTATATGTTTGTAAAAATATTTTACTGGCTGCTGCGCGGATGAAAATCTCTGGACAGACTTGCAACAAGTCAAGAACTTGATCTCTTGCCTCTCATATGGTTGCAAAGATTGTGGCAAATCATATTAGCAACCTCAAGACTTCATAGACCATCAAGAACCAGCAAGAAATCACCAAGACTCATCTCCAAATATGAACTCCAAAAAGGGGAACAAAAGAAAGAAGAACTTGGAGCAAATCAACACAAGATGATCATGAAGATGAGGGATTTCATTGCATAGGAGTTGGGGAATTACAAACCACACTCCATGTGGTCACAAGCACTGTCGACGGGTGACTAACTGGGGGGTCACCGCCGGCAATGAATTTGTACGAGGGGTCGCTAATCAAGAACCAAACCAGATGGGTAGCACAAGACAGGGTTATACAGGTTCAGGCCCTCAACGGAGGAGGTAATACCCTACTTCCTGTGCTCTGAGATTATACGGTGGATGGAGATGCAGGATGATGCTCCTATTCGATGGCACGATGGTCTCCTGCCGATGGCTTCTACCCCCTCCCTTTATATAGTACAGGGGGGATAGAGTTTACAGAAAGTCGCGGGGTATATGGCAACTATTTCCGTTATGATGTTACATGGAATGCATGCATTGATCTGCTAATTACATGGGGATATCCCATAAACTCGGATCCCTTCTTTCGGCTTAAGTTATGGCGCGATCCGAGTGGTTTCCATCTTCGGCCAACCAATCTGGGTCGCCCCCTATCTGCTCCCTTGTGGGCCTTCTAGAGGATACCCGGGGCCCATGAAGTCCACAGTAGCCCCCGAGTGCTTTACGATCGAATCGGATGCTTGGCCGACTGGTTCCGCTTACATCTCCTGTAATCTGAAAAGAGATTGTAAAGGACTCAAGAAATCTTAAGTTTTTATGTCGAAACGACGCCTAGATTGGCGATGCCAAACTTCAGCTTACTCGGCCCGTTGGGCACGTCACTTCCACTGGAGGATTCGGCTCCTGGGCATCCACCCTTGCAATACAAGAGTAGCCACTGGCCCGTCACGGGGCATGCCTTAAGCCACGCCATTACAGCTTCTGTCTTGTAGCATGCTATAACCTTAGCATTTTAGAAATATCAGCATCAGGCGCCTGGCCTTAACTTGTAAGAACCATCACTTGGCCCAACATGGGGCTCACCTTTCAGCCGGGTGGTACCCGTCCCCACCATGGCAGGGATCAGCATAGGCCCCTCGGGGCGTACCGATTGGAAGCAATTTTGCCGAGAGGTATTTGTATCTGCGTAACAGTATACAACTAGCGACCTTATAAAGGCATACCTCAAGAAATTGAATCCAGATTTCACCAACACCCAACGTTGAGCATGCAAAGTTGGCTAGTGACCCACATGGGGTATGCCGTGAAATATTTTTAACTTTGGCGCTGCCGGTGATATGCCCTCCAGGGTGCACCGAGGCCGAATTAGGCTCGATTTTAACACATTGCCACCGTCAGCGGCGTGTTAAGAAAGCCTGTTAAGGGGGTTGCCCTTTGCAGTTTTAGCCCAGGCCCAATTAGGGGGAGGCGAAGCGTTTTCGCGCCCTTTTCTCACACAGCCGAAATGGTACGTGGGCATGGGGGCAAAGGGGGAGGGGGTTGGATCCTAGGCCATTTACACACACACCCTTGTAAGAGCTCTCGAGCTAGAGCAATCCAGATCTCAGTAAATATCACTCTCGTAGGAGTAGGACTTTTACCCACATCGGGGGTCCAAACCTGGGTAAATCGGTTGCCTCACTGTGATTGTGAGTTGAAGTGAGCTAGTGACAAAAATTCCCCCTGACCGAACTACGATCCTCCCGTGAGGCGCAATATCTGTCTGGTACCGAACACCGATAGAGGCGCACCAGGTAGGGGGATAGTTGCTAGTTTGTTTCGCTGTTTCTCAGTTTCGAAGATCCAGGTGGACATCGTCCGTAGCTTCCTAGCGGCGGAGCAATGGAGGGGTCTCCATCCTGGCGAACGGAGAAGGAGGCGGCGGACCAAGGCCGTACTACTCCCCCACGGCAGGGCGATGACCCCCATGGAACCGTGGGGGGAGCAAGGTGAGGCGGCGCGTGCCTTTGTAGCAGGCGACGCCCGCTCAGAACCTCTATGCCGCGCGGGCCCTGCTGGATCATCCGCCTCTCCCCATGGCGGAGGGTTCACCGGTGGCCCCATGGCTGAGGGACCTCGCTCAGCTCGAGGGTGCGGCCGCGGAGGGCATTGAGGCCTCGAGCAGTTGAGGGGTGTCCGTGTCACGGACATACGCCTCTCGCTCGTCCTCTCCCTTCCGCGAAGGCCGCCGGACGAGGGGCAGGAAGATCAAGAAGAAAGTGGCCGCGTCCGCCGTGGCTGCAGTTCCTCCCCTGCCTCGGAAGGGCCGGGAGGATCGCGGGGACCTCAGGACACGTCTCAAAGACCGCCGTCAGCGCAACGGAGGCGACCTCCGCGACACGCTCCAACGTCGCCATCGGAGGGAGCAAGACCGAGCGGCGTGCGAAGAACAGGAGGGCCACGGGAGCAGTGACCGTGCAGACCCCGACAACCTCGGCTACAGAGGAGATTCGGCCTCCTCCGCCTCTCGGTGTTCCTTGAGCCGAGAGGAGGAGGAGCGAGCCCGTCTTGCTTACGGAGTCGAGTGCCGGGCGTTCGCGAGGGACTTGCGCCGGGTGGTGTGGCCCAGCAGGTTTCGCCCGGCCACCATCGAGAAGTACGACGGTACCACTAACCCTCGGGAGTTTCGGCAAATCTATACTACGATGGTGCAGGCGGCCAGGGGCTCCGAGAAGGTGATGGCCAACTACTTCCCCACGGTCCTGACTGGCGGGGCCAGGTCGTGGCTGATGAACTTGCCCACTGGCTCTGTGGGCACGTGGAGGGAGCTGTACAAGCTCTTCGTCACCAACTTCCAGGGCTCCTTCGACCAGCCCGGGGTGGAGGATGTCCTCCGTGCCCTGGAGTAGAAGAAAGGGGAGTCACTGCGGGACTTCATTCGGCAGTTCAGCCACTGCCGAAATACGATCCCCAGGATCTCTAACGAGGCCGTTGTCAGCGCCTTTAGGTGGGGGGTGCGCGACCGCAAGATGCGGGAGAAGATGGCCACGCACACGATTACTACCACTTCCGAGCTTTTTTCGCTTGGCGCACAAGTGCTCACGAGCGGCAGAGGCTCGGGACTGCCCGTTCGGGCCAACGGGCGGCGTAGGAGCAAACGCCGGGACCTCCAAGAATCCCGGCGGAAAGGACAAGAAGAAGCGCAAGACGGCCGAGGCTGGGCAGGACTTGGCTGTCGAGCGCGAACCAAGGGAGGACCGGCCGCGGCGCAATGGCCGGCGGGTGCAGCAGGGCCACCGGCGTGGCCAGGAGTACCAGAGCGGTCGCGACGATCGGTGCGGTGACCGTCGTGAGACACAAGATGGAAGGGGCTACTGCCCCATTCATCGATCGGACGCTCACGTCTTGGCGGATTGCCATGTTGTGAGCAAGCTGGTGGAGCAGTGGGTCCAGGAGAGTCGACCGCCGAAGGATTGCAAGGACGAGGTGGCGTACATCCATGGTGGTTCCAGCACCTATCCCTCCAATGCGAAGTACATGTAGCTGTTGCGGGAGGTGTGCGCCGCCATACCAAGCCTGGGGTTGAGGTGGCAGCTGAAATGGTCGGAGGATCCGATCACTTTCAGTCAGGCCGACCACCCAGAGAGCACCGCCGCCCTGGATCACCTCCCGATCGTGGTGTCTCCCAAGATCCGGAATGTGAAGCTTGGGTGGGTGCTGGTGGACGGAGGGAGTTCCATAAATCTCCTGTCCTCTCTTGCATATCGGGCTTTGCAGATATCGGAGCGTGAGCTCCTCCCAACTCAGCCCTTCTATGGAGTCACCCCGGGGGCCCAGTCGATGCCCCTGGGACGTATCAGTTTGCCCGTGACCTTTGGGGACACAGGCAACTTCCAAACGGAGATGGTCGACTTCGAAGTAGCTGACTTCGACCTACCCTACAACGCCCTGCTCGGTCGGCCAGCGCTGACCAAGTTCATGGCGGCCACCCACTATGCGTACATGGTGGTGAAGATCCCAGGGCCCGGTGGCCCCATTGTCATCAAGGTGGACAGGCCCGAAGCCCTCCGGTGTGATCGGAGGGCGCTGGACTTGGCGGGTGCAGTCTGCGCGCAGTCGTCGGGCGCCTCTGTTCCGAGTGCACCTCCGACGAAGACCCGTGCCTCTCCTGGTTCGTCCGGGGAGGTTAAGGTGGTCTCCCTGAGCGATGCCGAGCCCGCCAAGACTATCAAGGTGGGCACCAACCTCAGCGCCAAATAGGAAGGTGCGCTCGTTACCTTCCTCCGGTCTAACGCAGATGGGTTCGCCTGGCAACCGTCCGACTTGACTGGGGTCCCTAGGGAGGTGATTGAGCACCGGCTGGCTTCACGCCCTGGCGTGCGCCCGATCATGCAGAAGGTCCGGCGGCAGTCGCTAGAGCGGCAGGAACCATCTGTGAAGATGTCGACAAGCTGTTGAGCACGGGCATTATCAGGGGAGTCGCTTATCCTGAGTGGCTCGCCAACCCCATGCTTGTCAAAAAATCCAACGGGCGCTGGAGGATGTGCGTGGATGTCGACGTCAAATAAACACCAATTTTATACGTGAACATATTCCAGAATTCTAGCATTTCCGAGGGAAAATCAAGGTTTGTACTAACATTTTATTTATTCTAATAAAGTTCGACAAGTTTTGGTGAGTTGTGGGTCTACAGGTACAAAATGGGGAAAACCAGAGCCAGACCGGGCAAAAAGCCAGGCCAGCGGATGCACCCTAGGCCGGCCGCCCTGGCCACGTCACCAATCCGGCTCTGTCTTCTCGCTAGTGGCATAAAAGCACAAAATGAGGACATCTGGACCATCCATTGCAGTCGGTTGATCGAATGGACACGATTGCTTCACAAATGAGCATAGGATTCTCTTAGATTTCTTTCTTGCGCATGTCCACTTGATCCACCGGATTAAGGGGTTAATCTACACCATCAAGGAAGTATCCTAGAAGAAATCTACGGCCAAGAGGTGAAGAAGGTGGGTCGGCCGACCCACCCTAGGCCGGCCGACCCCTCTTGAGCCCCTTTGGATTCCCCTTTGGAGAAGGGTTGGATGACAAGTGTCCCTACACATGGAGCACCCCGGTTGGCTGCGGAACACTATAAAGGACCCCTACACCTCACTTGTAACACAACACACAACACATTCCATACTTTCATTCCACTTATTAGAGTAGCTCTTAGTTAGTAGTAGTTGAAAGTTAGAGTTAAGTCGGGCTGAAGCTCAGAGTTCCGGAAGTGTCTTCGGGAATTCGGGTAATAACTCTTGTACCTTTTCCTAATTGTTTCAATTAGTGAGACCACTTCATTAATTGCTTATGTGTTGAACTTTATTTGAGCTGAGTATATCTACATAAATGAGTTTGTGTAGATTTGCCTTACCGGTAGCTTGTATTCGTCTGGAATCAGTTTAGGTTCTCACTTATATACTGTTAGAGGCAGGCATTGAATCTAGATCAACTTCTTTTTGGTACTGAGAAAGATTGATTAGAAATAGTAGCAGACGTGGTGTCTGAGACTAGGACTAACTCGGTTTACACCCGGGCCCACGTATATGTGGTAGATGGTAGGTGGTGACAGCCCTATCCATCCGTAGTTTGATGGGTTCGTGCCGATGGCTTCTGTCCCCCCCTTTATATAGTACAGGGGGGGATAGAATTTACAGTAAGTCGCGGGGTATATGGCAACTATTTCCGTTATGATGTTACATGGAATGTATGCATTGATCTGCTAATTACATGGGGATGTCCTGTAAACTCGAACCCTTTCTTGCGGTTTAAGTTCCGCCCGATTCGAGTGCTTTCCATCTTCGGCCAACCGACCTGGGTCGCCCCCTATCTGCTCCCTTATGGGCCTTCTAGAGGATACCCGGGGCCCATGCAATCCACAGTAGCCCCCGAGTGCTTTACGATCGAGGCAGATGCTTGGCCGACTGGTTCCGCCTAAGTCTCCTGTAATCTGAAAAGAGATTGTAAAGGATTCAAGAAGTCTTAAGTTTTTGCGTCGAAATAGCGCCTAGAATTGGAAATACCAAACTCCAGCTTACTCAGCCCGTTGGGCACGTCACTTCGACAGGAGGATTCGGCTCCTGGGCATCCACTCTCGCAACACAAGAGCGGCCATTGGCCCGTCTTGGGGCATGCCTTAAGCCACGCCATTACAGCTTCTGTCTTGCAGCATGCTGTAACCTTAGCATTTTAGGAATATCGGCATCAGGTGCCCGGCCTTAACTTGTAAGAACCAGCTCTTGGCCAACATGGGGCAAACCTTTCAGCCGGGTGGTATCTGTCCTACATGGGGATGTCCCGTAAACTCGAACCCTTTCTTGCGGCTTAAGTTCCGCCCGATCCGAGTGGTTTCCATCTTCGGCCAACCGACCTGGATCGCCCCCTATCTGCTCCCTTATGGGCCTTCTAGAGGATACCCGGGGCCCATGCAGTCCACAGTAGCCCCCGAGTGCTTTACGATCGAGTCAGATGCTTGGCCGACTGGTTCCGCCTAAATCTCCTGTAATCTGAAAAGAGATTGTAAAGGACTCAAGAAATCTTAAGTTTTTATGTCGAAACGACGCCTAGATTGGCGATACCAAACTCCAGCTTACTCGGCCCGTTGGGCACGTCATTTCAACAAGAGGATTCGGCTCCTGGGCATCTACCCTTGCCTTACAAGGGCAGCCACTGGCCCGTCATGGGGCATGCCTTAAGCCACGCCATTACAGCTTCTGTCTTGCAGCATGCTATAACCTTAGCGTTTTAGAAATATCGGCATCAGGCGCCCGGCCTTAACTTGTAAGAACCAGCACTTGGCCCAACATGGGGCTCACCTTTCAGCCGGGTGGTACCCGTCCCCACCATGGCAGGGATCAGCATAGGCCCTTCGGGGCGTACCGATTGGAAGCAATTTTGCCGAGAGGTATTTGTATCCGCGTAACAGTATACAACTGGCGACCTTATAAAGGCATACCTCAAGAAATTGAATCCAGATTTCACCAACACCCAACCTTGAGCATGCAAAGTTGGCTAGTGACTCACATGGGTTATGTCGTGAAATATTTTTAACTTTGGCGCTGCCGGTGATATGCCCTCCAGGGTGCACCGAGGCCGAATTAGGCTCGATTTTAACACATTGCCACCGTCAGCGGCGTGTTAAGAAAGCCTATTAAGGGGGTTGCCCTTTGCAGTTTTAGCCCAGGCCCAATTAAGGGGACGTGAAGCGTTTTCGCGCCCTTTTCTCACACAGCCGAAGTGATACGTGTTTCCGTCGGAAACCGTAGTCGTATCCACACCCGTCCCATCGCCATGATGGTTTTACTGTGTTCGAAACGGATTACCAGGCGCGACCCTTGAACTTCCTTCGCGTATAAAAGAAATCCCAGGGGCAGAGTACTACTTCCCCACCGGCCTTTGAGTTTTCGAGTTTTCTTCTTGCTTGGCGACTTTCGGAAATTTCCACCTCTTCCTTTCATATTCAACCAATCGAAGGGTCAAAGGAGATCATGGATCCGTGGGAAGCCGCCGTTGCTGGATTCCGCGCTCGCGCCGACGTGGCCAGGGCCGTTAAGGTTGCCCGCTGGCAACAATGGCGGGAGGAGCATGCGGAAAAGATGGCTCAAGAAGCCATTAGGGTTCTGGTCAGCGGTCATCCGCGACTTTATATCGTCCGCACGCCTCTGAAGGATGCTCTTGCTTCTTCTATCCTCAGCGTGAGTTGGTCATCGGAGTAATTTCTCTTCTATCTGTATTTTCACGAGCCAGCGACGAGCCCTAGCTCGATGTGCTGTGCCACGGAAAAAATGTGTAATCAGGCCTAAGTGCCCCTTGAGTGAAAGACTTTTGGGGAACCTGATGTCTTTTTGCTTTGATCTTGAATCTGCAATATCGCTTCTTCTCGATTTTATCTTGAATCCGCGACGCCGCTTCATCCGAGTAGTTAGGTTCGTCCGCTCCTAGATGGGCAGTCAGTGCGTAACGCAGACCTCTAGGGGGAACCACTCGGACTGCCGAGTGATTTCCGGGCCCCTTGCGAAGAGGCCGCATCCAGCGCTAGACTGAGGCCCGGCCCAGAATGCGAAACCCTGCCCGTTGCTCTAAGCCTGGAACAGGAGAAACGAAATGGGTTCACCTCGCTTGCTTTTCGCGCCAGTCTGTTGGCTTCTTCAGTAAGCTCCGCCGCTAGGGCTCTTCTTCTTCACCACCTCCGCCGCCACCCGTCTCCGATCGCAATGGCTCCGCCATCTCCCTCCACCCCCAAGGCTGCTAAGAGCGGGAAGGAGTGGGTGAAGTCCATCACAACCGAACGGAGGCTACAGAAGCTGGTTTCTCAAGGCGTGCTCCCCTCCGAAGAGCTTTTGTCTTGGCGTCCTGCCGCCGGTGAGTTCTGCCCCACCCCTCGTCCGGACGAGGTAGTGGTCTTCGAATCTTTCTTCCTCCGCGGCTTCGGCCTTCCTTGCTCCTCTTTCTTCCGGGGTCTGCTTCATTTTTATGGGATTGAGATTTCGCACCTGAATCCCAACTCCATTTTTCATATCGCGATTTTCATTCACATCTGTGAGGCCTATTTGGGGGTCGCTCCCCACTTCGATCTTTTCAGATTCCTTTTCCTTCTCAAACCCTATCCCAACAAGGACAATCCCAAGGCCGCGGGCGGCGCGGGATTTCAATTGCGGGAGGGGGTTAAAAAGTTTTACTTTGATCTTCGCTTCAAAACCTCCAACAAAGGCTGGCACTCGGAGTGGTTTTATTGCGCCAACTCTCCTCCGGCCCTCCCTTCCTTCTCCGGCGAGTGCCCCACAGTCTGTCCCTCCTGGTCTTCTCTCTCCGCCGATGACGGGGGAAACCAAGTGAAGGAACTTCTTGTTCTTCTCCGCAGAGCCAAGTCTGCTGGGCTGACCGGTGTCGGGGTAGTGTGGAACTATACCCAACGCCGTATCCAGCCCATCAAGGAGAGAGTACATCTCGCGTTTGAGTACTCCGGGACCCGAGACGTCACTCGGGAAACCGATGAGAGCCTTACGCCGAAGGAGATCGCCAGCCGAGTGGTTGAGCTATTTGCTCCGGGCTCGGAGATAGCTCCCGCGGAGTGCCCGGCTCCGTACAATTTAGGATTTCTGCCCCCAGCGGTGCGGAGAAAAACCTCCTCAACTCAACCGTGGTTCGACGATGTAGGACTGGCACTAATGTGATTTGTCGTTTTCCAGGGACGCGAGGCCTTCTTCTCCGTTCCCCCGGTCCCGGAAGCTCCGCCTCATAAGGAGGCAACTCACTAACACCTCGCTGAAGGGTCGACGAGCGCTCCTCCGGCCAAAAAAGGCAAAGAGGACGTTTCAAGGGACTTAGACGAGGATGACGACTCCGACGATGTTCCGCTGCTGCGCCGCCGCCGCTCGGCTCCGAAGCCGCCACCAACCCAGGCCGCCCAGCCACAGAGCCCTCCGCCTCACCAGTCGGCTGACCCAAAGGCCGCGTCTGGGGCGGAGAAACCACCCGGCTCGGGTCCGAGTGGCTCGGGCATGAAATTCAAGATGAAGTACGTCCCGTCGCACAGGTACTCCTTCGCGATGTCGTAGCTTCATAGTGTGTAGAGATGTGTATCTTGAAAGGTCTTCGAATGTTTCCAGAAAACCAGTGAATGATGACGAGCCACCAAACTCCAAGGACTCGGCTCGGTCGACCGCGCCTCATCAGGACTCTGGCCCATCCGGTACCCACGGCCAATCCTCGTCGGCGAAGAGGAAAACTCTGGCCCCGGCTCCTGCTAGCTCAGAGCCAGAGATCGAGGAGATTCCTCGCCCTTCCGCCAAAACTCACACTCCACCCTTCCGACTGAAATGGCGGAAGGAGATGGAAGGCTACGAGGTCGACGACGGGCAGGAAGCCGAAGAGTGGGAATTTTTGGACCAAGTAACCACAATCCAAGCTGAAATATTCAAGGTGAAACTTTCACTTCGCCATGATTCTTTATCCTGCAAGGGGGAATCCCACTAATCTCCCTCCCTTCTCCACGCAGCGCATGAAGGAGAGGTCGAAGCAGAAGACCCGATGCATGGAGAGGACGGTAGGCGAGCTGAAAACGCGAGACGAATTTGACAACGCGTTGTACGCCGCCAAGCGACAGTATCGCGGCTAGATCGAGGAAATGCACCGCGAGGTCACCGAGCTTCGATTACGCCACGTGGAAGAGTCTAACAAGAACCAAGGTATGGACCCCAATCTGTGTTAAATCTCTCAGAAAGGACGTTCCATAGGTAATGATCTTTAATATTTGCCGTCGAGTGTAGCTCTGGTAGCGAGGTAGAAGACCCTGGAGGAGGAAGTCCGCCAGGCCAACGTTCGAGCCGAGGAGATGGTTAAAGAATTGGTGAGGCAGAAGGCCCTAGAGGAGAAAGTCCGCAAAGCCAATGCTCGAGCCGAGGGAACGGCTAAAGAGTTGGAAGGTAACTTTTCCCGACTGGTTCTCCCTGGCTCGACCTTCCTGAAACCTGACTGATACGCCTCTCCCGACTGGTTGTGCAGAGTTTCGCCGCCAAACCTCGGCGGGAGTAGCTCCGATACTTGGATGCCTCTATCCAGATGAGGAGCCGCCGAATAATCCTGACCTCCTGGTAGCCCGTCTCGAGGCTATCCCCGAGCGAATTAAAGTTTTCACTCAGGAGGCCGCAATAACGTGCACCGGTCGAGGCCTCGCCATCGCGAAGTCGAACTTTCCCCGCCTAGACTGCGAAGCCGTCAAGGATGGATTTGCTTGCTCGGAAGAGGAGGCCGTAGCTCTGCTAGAGGAGGTTCATCCGACTGCTGTCAAACTTCTGGTCGATCCCCAATACTGGTGACCCAACTAATCCGAATGGTATGTTATCCTTTTTCATGGCACACACCCACCGACTGATCCAACCCTCGAGTGCTAGGAAGTAGCACTTGGCTTTCTTTCGCAACTGCGGAGTAGCTAAACATCGTCGTTTGGGGCATAAACGTGCGATTACTCAAGAATTTTCACAGTATTCGAACGCGATCAACACATGTAGAGAGAAAACGGCTTTATTGATGAGATAGGGTGCGGTTGACTCCGCACACTATTTAGTGTAGCCCCCGACTTACTGCTTGGTCGTTTACGGCCTAGTAGCAAGTCAAAAGAAGGAAAACTAAGTACATGCTGCTTCAATATAAGACCTTTAAGGGTAAAAACGACGTAGCTGCTCGATGTTCGAAGAAACCTCCCGGCTCGGGCCCGAGTGGCTCGGGCATGAAGTTCAAGATGAAGTATGTCCCGTCGCACAGGTACTCCTTCGCGACGTCGTAACTTCATAATCTGTAGAGACATGTATCTTGAAAGGCCTCCGAATATTTCCAGAAAACCAGTGAACGATGACAATCGACCAAGCTCCCAGGACTCGGCTCGGCCGACTGCGGCTCATCAGGACTCTGGCCCATCCAACACCAACCGCCAACCTTCGTCGGCGAAGGGGAAAACTCCGGCTCCGGCTCCTGCTAGCTCCGAGCCAGAGATCGAGGAGATTCCTCGCTCTTCTGCCAAAGCACACACTCTACCCTTCCGACTGAAATGGCGGAAGGAGATGGAGGGCTACGAGGTCGATGACGGGCAGGAAGCTGAAGAATGGGAATTTTTGGACCAAGTAACCACGATCCAAGCTGAAATATTCAAGGTAAAACTTTTCCTTTTGCCATGATTCTTTATCCTGCAAGGGGGAATCCCACTAAACTCCCTCTCTCCTCCACGCAGCGCATGAAGGAGAGGTCGAAGCAGAAGACCCAATGCATGGAGAGGACGGTAGGCGAGCTGAAAACGCGCGACGAATTTGACAACGCGCTGTACGCCGCCAAGCGACAGTATCGCGGCCAAATCGAGGAAATGCACCGCGAGGTCACCGAGCTTCGATTTCGCCACGTGGAAGAGTCTAACACGAACCAAGGTATAGACCCCAATCCGTGCTAAATCTCTCAGAGGGGGCGTTCCATAGGTAATGATCTTCAATATTTGTCGTCGAGTGTAGCTCTGGTAGCGAGGCAGAGGACCTTGGAGGAGGAAGTCCGCCAGGCCAATGCTCGAGCCGAGGAGATGGTTAAAGAATTGGTGAGGCAGAAGGCCCTAGAGGAGGAAGTTCGCAAAGCCAACGCTCGAGCCAAGGAAACGGCTAAAGAATTGGAAGGTAACTTTTCCCGACTGGCTCTCCCTGGCTCAACCTTCCTGAAACCCGACTGATATACCTTACCCGACTGGCTGTGCAGAGTTTCGCCGCCAAACCTCGGCTGGAATAGCTCCGATCCTTGAATGTCTTTATCCGGATGAGGAGCCGCCGAATAATCCTGACCTCCTGGTAGCTCGTCTCGAGGCTATCCCCGAGCGAATCAAAGTTTTCACTCGGGAGGCCGCAATAACGTGCACCGGTCAGGGCCTCGCCATTGCGAAATCAAACTTTCCTCGCCTAGACTGCGAAGCCGTCAAGGATGGATTTGCTTGCTTGGAAGAGGAGGCCGTAGCACTGCTAGAGGAGGTTCATCCGACTGCTGTCCAGGTAGTTAATCAACTGGACTTGTAATTATGCTTGTAACAGAAACTTCTGGTCGATCCCCAATACTGGTGATCCAATTAATCCGAATGGTATGTTTTATCCTTTTTTTCATGGCACGCATCCGCCGACTGGTCCAGCCCCCGAGTGCTAGGAAGTAGCGCTTGGCTTTCTTTCGCAACTGCGGAGTAGCTAAACATTGTCGTTTGGGGTATAAACGTACTATTACTCATGGTTGTTCCTCCTCCTGCTCATGAGCTCTAGCCTTTCCTGAGCCAGATGTTGTCCCTCCACCAGTTGTTGGAGCCGGCACCTGTGTAGCTCCACCCCCTTGGGGTTGGACTCCGATGATGACAGAGCTGCAGGGTATCCGGTCTGATTAGCGTACTATTCTTACTGAGATGCAGGGCATTCGTACTGGTCAAGATGCGCTTTGGGCAGATGTCACTACTCTGTAGGGACATATGCAGACTCTCTCTTGTGAGTACACATGTTCGAGATGAGCTGGGTGAGATGAATGCAGGGATGGTGTACAAGGGGACATATTTTATGACGTATCAGCAAGGGGTCAACCCCTACTCTTGGTATCCATTTGCCGATGATGACTACCGACTACCAGCAGACTCAGCATCAGCATCATCCTCGGCCTCCACTCTACAGTCACCCATCAGTGATCTACCCGCCTCATCCACCAGTTGCTCCTACTTGGCACACTACAGCTCGTCCTCCTCCCTGTGGTTCCCCTGCTCATTCCGACAGGTCTGCGTCCAAGCGCCAGAGGTCTTCTCCAGGCGGCGATGGCGAGCACCAAGATTAAAAGTCTTTTCCTCTTTGTTGGTTCTTGCCGACAAAGGGGGAGAGAGAGTGAAACAGATAGTTGAAAGAAGAGTGCTATCTAGAGTGCTATCTTTTATCCATGTGTTATACTTTCAATTCTCTCTATCTATCTTATTGTTTGTGTGTTGCTACTCGCTTCATTTGTGGTTGAACCTGTTTGCATCGATTTAGGGGGACTTTCGCCTGTTAATGCACTACTTATGTTGAGATGTGGTATTTTGTTATTTTGTTCAATCCTTTGAGCTATTGTTCATATTATCAATGTGCACATCTCATGGGACATAGCAATGGCATGTTCTATCAGCTAACCTTTTATGCAGCCACTTAATTACTCGGTTGTCATCAAGTACCACAAAGGGGGAGATTGTAAGCTCAATTTGAGACTTAGAGTATTAGTGGTATTAATGACGCGGTCTTAAAATTGATCAAGGGGCTAGGGTGTTCTCGGAGGTTCATGGAACCCTAACGAGGTGTCGGCAAGCTTCGGATTTGCTCCAAACAGGTTAAAGGCATGGCTAGGCGTGTGTTGAGGCCATGTCTAGATTAGTAGTAGCTAGGTTGTTTTTCGGTTTTTTTGCCTATGCTTCAAAGCGAGTTTGTGGCCCTATTCTTTTCAGCATATCAGCTTAACGGCTTAACAACTTAACGACTTATCTACGTTTTGAAAAGATATATGATTTGATTTTTTGAGTCTGTTTTTTCATTATTTTGAAGATGGGTCCTAATGCTTTAAAAAACAAGTCAAATGAAATGGATCTGAATCTCGAGACTACCTTGAGAAGCCCTCGAAATTCAGTTATTTCAGCCGTTCAGCCGTTTAGCTGTTCAGATCAGCCCAAAAAAAACAGGACCTGAACTATGTCGATCTTGCCGGATCATTGCTCTAGGTTAGGGTTTTTGCCGGTGCGTCTAGTGCCGGCCAGATGGGTATGCCTCAGCGTCCATCGAACGCTTTCGGTCGGTAACGGACGCATACGGTTAGAACATCTAAACCTAACTTCGTTATGTTTCTGCCTTTACGTTGCCTAGATGTAACAGCTAGTTTTTTTAGCTGTCCCGAGCTCTAACGGCTAGTTTCGCTTTGTGGGGGGTATAAATAGAGTTTGGTACACTGACTTCTTGAGGTTTGCTGCTCCATTTCACCATGCTGCATCACATTCTCAACTTAGGGGTGTTCTAGAGCCATTCCTCCATCAAATTTCGATCTCCACAGTCATTTCCCACTTGAGCTTCATGGAAGTCCTTCGATCCAACAAGATCGGGGCGGTACGGGTTTATTACCATTGAAAATGGCATTCTTCTCAGTGGTATGGGCATGGGAGTAGGCCTTGGTGTGTGGCTACTCTCGAGTTGGTGTACGGGTGATGGAGTCCACCTCACCGGAGTGGCGGAACGACTACCGAGGAGTAAGTGAGGCGTGTGGCTCGAGTTGGAGCCGGTCCTTGTGCAGAAGGGCTAGCCTTAACGGAGAGTAGGAGTTGCGATTCTGAATTTCGATGAAACAAATACCGTGTCTTCTCTCACTTGTTTCCTATCACATTTACTTTTTGATAAATTGTAATTGCTTGCTTGTGATGATGGATTAGACTCGCTAGTGTTAATTAGGTCTTTTGCTTCCGCTTGCTAGCACACTAGAACCTAGGATTAGGTGATTCTAAACATTGATGTTTAATTGAAGATCAAGAAAAGTTTAAAATTGCCTATTCACCCCCTCTAGGCCATAAAGTTCCTTTCACCATGTATCCAAACTCTGGTTGCTTCCTTAACAGCTCACGCCAAACCGCATGACGAGTCCACCACCTTGGACCCACCACATTCTAAAACAAATGCTGACTTGGTCACATCTGGCTTAGCAGTTCCACCTACAATGGTACTCCCTGCTCCTGAAATTCACAGCTCCCTTGGCAGCATGTACACACATGTGATGTCGTCCTCTCCTCGATCATCACAACCTTTCCACCTTTTTATGATGTCGACGGTCTTCTTATCATCAACTTAGAACATCATCCCATCATGTAAGGTCCGTTGCCAAATAGATTCCTCTTTAGTGTCAACACATGCTTCACGTCCTAATGTATCAGGTCAACTCTGCTTTGTATTTTTATTTTGAAGGCTCCTAATTCAAGTAGACCAATCAAAAATTATCATCAACTTATGGAGAGAACCACTTCTTATTGTGTCACATGAAAAAGACCAACTGAATCCAATCATCCATGTTCGACTGCATATTTAATTCTTGAGATGACATCATCACCATTGCCTTCAAGGCCACTTTCAACTACTACCACAATTGCATTAGTTCCTTCCTTTTGTCAGCATCATCTCGCCGACCATGATTTGCATCGTCCTGATCCATCCATCATCTAGAATATATCCTTAGTCTCATCTTCGTAATTCGTTCCCCATCTTGAACAAATTACCATCATGACCGCTTGATCTGTTCACCTCTAGGCACAGATTGCCTTTGACTTCACCATCAGCCAGTCTAACTTCTCCGGTCATACCACCTCACAGCATTCCTGAACGCCTTAACTTCAGAACTAACCCGGCTGTCCAGTCCTGAACACCATGCTCACATCAGCCGTCTTTTGTTCGACAGATCGGAGTTCTTCTCATCCAGAAGAAAAATCTTCTACTCCTCCTTTGGATATTTGTTTGACTCCCTTTGGATGCTTTATTTGGTGAGGATGCAACTTTCTAATTTGTGCCATGTGCCTCAAGTCGTTGTGCACTGCCCCGCCTAGGCATGCCACGCAACGCATGCCCAGCTAGGCTGTCCCTCTACGTGGGGCACCCCATGACTCGATGCGCCATGCCCTGCCTAGGCTAGCACCATGCACCACCCCGCCTGTCCAGCTCGTGCAACACGTCCTTGGTCATTCACCACATACACAGTGACCTTATACATTGTGGGACCCACCAACGATATCCAGCGCTGCTGAAAAATCGAGAAAAATATCCTCCACCTCTAGATCCAATCTTTGAGCCCTCGAGCAAGCTTCACAACCCGCCACCGCACACCACGTCGTCCGTGCACCGCAAACACATGCCACACACTGGCCATCCACATCCACGACACAGTGTCGACAGGTGACTAACTGGGGGGTCACCGCCGGCAATGAATTTGTACGAGGGGACGCTAATCAAGAACCAAACCAGATGGGTAGCACAAGACAGGGTTATACAGGTTCAGGCCCTCAATGGAGGAGGTAATACCCTACTTCCTGTGCTCTGGGATTATACGGTGGATCGAGATGCAGGATGATGCTCCTATTCGATGGCACGATGGTCTCGTGCCGATGGCTTCTACCCCCTCCCTTTATATAGTATAGGGGGGATAGAGTTTATAGAAAGTCGCGGGGTATATGGCAACTATTTCCGTTATGATGATACATGGAATGCATGCATTGATCTGCTAATTACATGGGGATATCCCATAAACTTGGATCCCTTCTTGCGGCTTAAGTTACAGTGCGATCCGACTGGCTTCCATCTTTGGCCAACCGATCTGGGTCGCCCCCTATCTGCTCCCTTTTGGGCCTTCTAGAGGATACCCGGGGCCCATGCAGTCCACAGTAGCCCCCGAGTGCTTTACGATCGAATCAGATGCTTGGCCGACTGGTTCCGCTTACATATCCTGTAATATGAAAAGATATTGTAAAGGACTCAAGAAATCTTAAGTTTTTGTGTCGAAATGACGCCTAAATTGGCGATGCCAAATTTCAGCTTACTCGGCCCGTTGGGCACGCCACTTCGACAGGAGGATTCGGCTCCTGGGCATCCACTCTTGCTATACAAGAGCAGCCACCGGCCCGTCATGGGGCATGCCTTAAGCCACGCCTTTACAGCTTCTGTCTTGCAGCTTGCTATAGACACAAGAGTAGCTATTGGCCCGTCATGGGGCATGCCTTAAGCCACGCCATTACAGCTTCTGTCTTGCAGCATGCTATAACCTTAGCGTTTTAGAAAACACCAGCATCAGGCGCCCGGCACTTGGCCCAATGTGGGGCTCACCTTTCTGCCAGGTGGTACCCGTCCCCACCATGGCAGGGATCAGCATAGGCCCTTCTGGGCGTACCGATTGGAAGCAATTTTACCGAGAGGTATTTGTATCCGCGTAACAGTATACAACTGGCGACCTTATAAAGGCATGCCAAAATTGAATCCAGATTTCGCCAACACCCAACGTTGAGCATGCAAAGTTGGCTAGTGACCCACATGGGGTATGCCGTGAAATATTTTTAACTTTGGCGCTGCCGGTGATATGCCCTCCAGGGTTACGCACGAGATACTAAGTATCTATGGATGGATAGGGCTGTCACCACCTACCACATATACGTGGGCCCGGGTGTAAACCGAGTTAGTCTTAGTCTCAGACACCACGTCTGCGACTAATCCTAATCAATCTTCTTCAGTACAAAAAGAAGTTGATCTAGATTCAATGCCTGGCTCAAACAGTATATGAGTGAGAGCCTAAACTGATTCCAGACGAATATAAGCTACCGGTAAAGCAAATCAACACAACTCATTTATGCAGATATACCCAGCTCAAATAAGGTTCAACACTATAGCAATGAATGATGTAGTCTCACTAATTGAAACAATTAGGAAAGGGTACCGTAATAACTTCGTATAGCATACATTATACGAAGTTATACGACAACATTTGCGTCTGAAGGAGCCACCGAACCCCGACGAGCCTTAGCTAAATGTGCTGTGGCGCGAAAAACATGTAATCGGGCCTAAGAGCCCTTTTAATGAAGATCTTTTTGGAAATCCATACGTCTCTGTTTTCGCTCCGTCTTGAATTTGCAACACTACTTCTTCTCAATCTGATCTCGAATCCGCAACATTACTTCGTCCGAGTAGTTAAGGCCGTCCGCTCCTAGGCTGGCAGTCGGCGCTTAACGCAGGCCTCTCGGGAGGAACCACTCGGCTGACCGAGTGATTTAGCAAACTCTCGGGCCCCTTGCGAAGAAACCGCGTCCGGCGCTGGACTAAGGCCCGACCCAGAATGCGAAACTTTGCCCGTTGTGTTAAATTAGGAACAAGAGACCAAAATGGTTTTACTTTGCCTGTTTTTCGCGCCAGTCTGTTGGCTTCCTCAGTAAGCTCCGCCGCTAGGGTTCTTCTTCATCTCCACCTCCGCCGCCACCCGTCTCCGATCGCAATGGCTCCGCCATCTCCTTCTTTCCCCAAGGATGCTAAGAACGGGAAGGAGTGGGTGAAATCCATCACGACCGAACGGAGGTTACAGAAGCTGGTCTCTCTCGGTGTGCTCCCCTCCGAAGAGCTTTTGTCTTGGCGTCCTGCCGCCGGTGAGTCCTGCCCCACCCCTCGTCCGGACGAGGTAGTGGTCTTCGAATCTTTCTTCCTCCGTGGCTTCGGCCT
Organism: Raddia distichophylla; assembly: GCA_005191435.1. Lineage (NCBI taxonomy): Eukaryota > Viridiplantae > Streptophyta > Magnoliopsida > Poales > Poaceae > Raddia > Raddia distichophylla. The sequence goes on from SPJY01001434.1 coordinate 3,230,354, forward strand.
TCCTTGCTCCTCTTTCTTCCGGGGTCTGCTTCATTTTTACGGGATTGAGATCTCGCACTTGAATCTCAACTCCATTTTTCACATCGCGATTAGACAATGCAAGATCAAAATTAATGTAAACTGTTGTGTCGCAGGGGCGCGAGGCCTTCTTCTCCGTTCCCCCAGTCCCGGAAGCCCCGCCTCACAAGGGGGCATCTCGCAAGCGTCCTGCTGAAGGCTCGACGAGTGCTCCTCCGGCAAAAAAAGGCAAAGAGGACGCTTCAAAGGACTCGGACGAGGATGATGACGATGATGATGTTCCGCTGCTGCGCCGCCGCCGCTCGGCTCCGAAGCCGCCACCAGCCCAGGCCGCCCAGCCGTAGAGCCCTCCGTCTCACCAGACGGCTGACCCAAAGGCCGCGTCTGGGGCGAAGAAACCTCCCGGCTCGGGCCCGAGTGGCTCGGGCATGAAATTCAAGATGAAGTACGTCCCGTCGCACAGGTACTCCTTCGCGACGTCGTAACTTCATAGTGTGTAGGGACGTGTATCTTGAAAGGACTTCGAATATTCCCAGAAAACCAGTGAATGATGATGAGCCACCAAGCTCCAAGGACCCGGCTCGGCCGACCGCGCCTCATCAGGATTCAGGCCCGTCCAACACCAACCGCCAACCCTCGTCGGCAAAGGGGAAAACTCCAGCTCCGGCTCCTGCCAGCGCAGAGCCAGAGATCGAGGAAATTCCTCGCCCCTCGGCCAAAGCACCCACTCCACCCTTCCGACTGAAATGGCGGAAGGAGATGGAGGGCTACGAGGTCGACGACGGGCAGGAAGCCGAGGAGTGGGAATTTTTGGACCAAGTAACCACGATCCAAGCTGAAATATTCAAGGTAAATCTTTCACTTTGCCATGATTCTTTATCCTGCAGGGGGGAATCCCACTAATCTCCCTCCCTTCTGAATTGTTGGACCAACTAACCACGATCCAAGCTGAAATATTCAAGGTAAATCTTTCACTTTGCCATGATCCTTTATCCTGCAGGGGGAAATCCCACTAATCTCCCTCCCTTTTCTCAGCCGACGCGTCATCGTCGGGGATCACTCCGTCCCGCAGGTAGGCTAGGATCGGATCCATCCACTGACCTCGTATAACTTCGTATAAACGCCCCCAAGCGACAGTTTCGCGCGAGGAAATGCACCGCGAGGTCACCGAGCTTCGATTCCGCCACGTGGAAGAGTCTAACACAAACCAAGGTATAGACCCTAATCCGTGCTAAATCTCTCAGAGAGGGCGTTCCATAGATAATGATCTTCAATGTTTGCCGTCGAGTGTAGCTCTGGTAGCAAGGCAAAAGACCCTGGAAGAGGAAGTCCGCCAGGCCAACGCTCGAGCCGAGGAGATGGTTAAAGAATTGGTGAGGCAGAAGGCCCTAGAGGAAGAAGTCCGCAAAGCCAACGCTCGAGCCGAGGAAGCGGCTAAAGAATTGGAAGGTAACTTTTCCTGACTGGCTTTCCCTGGCACAACCTTCCTGAAACCCGACTGATATGTCTCACCCGACTGGTTGTGCAGAGCTATTCGCCGCCAAACCTTGGCGGGAATAGCTCCGATAGTTGAATGCCTCTATCCGGATGAGGAGCCGCCGAATAATCCTTCTGTGAATTATCTGTGATTTTTTGTGAATTTTCTGTGATTTTTGTGAATTTTCTGTGAATAAAACAGCACCCTGTTTTTTTAAAAAAATTGTAATTTCGTCGGTTTGACCGACGAAATTAATCGTTTTTTTCGATGAAATTAATAGCCACGTCATCCAAATCAAAACCGAGCACTGACATTTTATTGCTGACGTGGCACATAATTTCGTCGGCCCAAACCGACGAAATTAAGTGCCACATCAGCTTTCCGTCGCCCACGGGGCGCATCGGTTTTTTAATTTCGTCGGCCTACGAAACCGACGAAAATACTGTAATTTCATCGGCAACCGACGAAAAGGCATTTAATTTCGTCTAGCACATTTCATCGGCTTAATTTCGTCGGCAAACCGACGAAATTATGTTAAATTCGTCGGTTTGCCCCTAATTTCGTCGGTTTTTGGCCAACGAAATTACTTCGCTTTCCTGTAGTGCATGCACTGGCGGTCACGCGGAGCGGAGTGGGCAACGGCGGCGACGCGACGCAAGGGACGGCGGTGATGTGCTGCAAATGAGGCGCGACCGACGGTGGCGACATGGCGCAGGGGACGGTGGGATGAAGAGAAAAGAATCAAGTTCGTGAGCATGAATATTTTTGACTAAAAATGATCGAGTTCATGAATATGGAAAAGAATTGTTATGTTTTGTGTCGAATATGCGTAAAGATAGGTTACATATACTCTGTGTTGTAATACACAGGGTTCATTTAGAATTGGAGTTGGATTCTAGCCAGCTCTCCACTACATAAAGGGAGGCAGCACTGGTGTAACCAAGATAATGACTGCATAATAGTAGAATAGGCCCGAGGGGGTCAGCGGCTGGCGTGTGGCCGTGACCTGGGCAGCCGGTATGCCGCGGAAGTATGGTTTGAGGAGAAGCGCCCATAATCATAGCACCACAGATGTAGGCGAAAGCTGAACTGCGTAATCAAACATTGTGTCTCCTAGAGTCGTTTGTGATCTTGCATTGTCTTAAATCCTAACAAGTGGTATCAGAGCGAGAATGGCGAGGTTGGCCATGCGGAAGATCTAGGGGGAGTCACGAGGTTCATGCATATACGGGCGCCGTGGAAAACGCCTTATCGGTGCAATGTGGAGCATGACGGTGATCGACGACTCGATCGATGGTGTCGGACACTTTGTGTTAGGAGGAACAAGTCGTTCAATGGGTTACTGTTAGCAGGGATTTACCAAACATGGCGATCAGGCCGAAAAGTAGCCGCCGAGGTCTGCAGATGACGGCGACAACGTCGACATTCGCGATCAGCCCGGTAGGCGCAGAAGGATGACAGAGAGATCAGAATGGTGGGAGCAGTGATGCGCCCGGATGTTGCACAGAAGGTGCTGCATCACGACACTGGAGGCGAAGCTGCGGTCATGGATGCGTGTGACCAAGGTGTGACATGTTTGCCGTGCACAAACGACATGGTGCATGGTGGCAGGCTGAGAAGCCTGCTCGAGGGCTCAAATATTGGAGAGAAGAGGAGATTTTTCTCGATTTTTCACCGATGGTGGATGTCCTCAGTGGGTCCCGCAATGTATGACATCACTTTGCATTGGTGAACGACCAGGGAGGTGCTACATGAGCTAGGCCGACAGGGCGTGCAACAACGATCAAGGCGACGGCCTAGATGGGGCGCACAGTAGCAGGCCCAAGCACGCGGTAACCCTAGGCAGGGTGGCACGCAGTGCTAGCCTAGACAGGGCGTGGTGTAGCGAGCGGTGGTACGGCCCAAGAGGAGACGCGACCTGGCCAGGCGCGTGGTGCGTGGCAGGTCTAGGCTTGGTGGTGCACGGTGGCCCATGCGCGGAGCGGGCAGCCCAGGCGCGGGAGGTCGTGTGGCGCAGGCGCGCGACGTGGGCGTGGGAAGCATGGCCAAGCTGCGCGGACGGCTGCTTGGGCCATGAGCATGAATATTTTTGACTAAAAATGATCGAGTTCATGAATATGGAAATATAATTTGTTATGTTTGTGTCGAATATGCGTACAAATAGGTTACATATACTCTGTGTTGTAATACCTAAGGTTCGTTTAGAGTTGGAGTTGGATTCTAGCTAGCTCTCCACTATATAAAGGGAGGCAGCACTGGTGTAACCAAGATAATGACTGCATAATAGTAGTATAGGCCCGAGGGGGTCAGCGGCTGGCATGTGGGGTTGCGGTGGGCCAAGCATTAGGTACGCGGGAGGCTGAGTCCAGGCGGGGTGTTTGTGCATGGTTTGGGTCGAATTTTAAGATGAGAATAATTTGGTGCTTGAAAATGCGCAGGTCAAAAATAGAATGAAAAATTTCAAGGAAGAGAATAGGGAGCCCAAGGTGGAATTAAAATATTTTGAGAATAGAATTCCAAAGAGGGGCATCACCACCAAATGAAGTAGAACCAAGGGGAGTCAAACAAAATATCCAAATAAGGAGTAGAAGATTGTTCTTCAGAACATAAAGAACTCACATCTGCCGAATAAAAAGGAGGCCGATGTGAGCGTGTCTTTCGGTACTGGACAGTCGTGTCGGTTTTGAAGGGAAGGCACGGGAAGACTGTGAGGTTGTTTAACCAGAGAGGTCAGATTGGCTGATGGTGAAGTCAGGAGCGATCTGTGCCTAGATGTGAACGGATCAAGTGTTCATAATGGTACCCTGTTCAAGATGGAGAATGGATTATGGAGATGGGACCAAGGATCTATTCTAGATGGCGGATGGATCGGGATGGTTCAAACCGTGGTCGGTAAAATGATGCTGCCAAAAGGAAGGAACTAATGCTATTGTGGTACTGGCGGAAAGTGGCTTGGAATGCAATGGTGATGATGTCATCTCAAGGATCAAATATGTAATCGAGCGTGGATGATTGGATTCAGTTGGTTTTCATGTGACACAATAAGAAGTGGTTCTTTTCATAAGTTGCCAGTAATTCTTGATTGGTCTACTTGAAATAGGAGCCTTCAAAATAAAAACGAAAAGCAGAGTTGATCGGATACTTCAGGACGTGAAGCATGTGTTGAGACTAAAGAGGAATCTAATTTAGCTCAATACCTTATATGATGTGATGATGTTCTAAGTTGATGATAAGAAGACCGTCGAGATCATAAAAAGGTGGCAAGGTTGTGATGATCGAGAAGACGATGACATCGCGTGTGCATACATGCTGCAAAGGGAGTTTTGAATTCCAGGTGCCGTGAGTACCGTTGTAGGTTGAGTTTGTAAGCCAAATTTTGCCAAGTCGACGTTTGTTCCAGAAGGCGGTGGATCAAAGGAGGTTGACTCATCGGGCGGTTTGACATGAGCTACGAAAAAAGCAACCAGAGGCCGAGTACAGGGTTCACGCAAGACGCTGAAACGACTTCAATGTGGAGAAGGTTATATTCTCCAAGTTAAAATTTGTTAGGTTTTGTGTCGACTATATGTATAAGTAGATTACATGAACTCTGTGTTGTAATAGGTAGGGTTGTTGTGAAATACATGGGCCTCGAGTGTCAGCATGGCGGGCCGCAAGGACTACACAGCAGGGCATGGGTCAAGCCGGCTACACGCGCATGGGTATCACCTGGATCGACGTTTGCCTTGTGCGGCAAGTAGAAGATAAAAATAGAAGTCTATCTCAAATAGAGAAGTGTAAGCCCAAATATCGACGTATTCGGCAGGAAAGGATAGAAATATTAACCTTATCGTAACCGACAAGGACTCTACTTTCTAACCCTACCGCCCCACTATATAAGGCGGGCATGGGAACTTGGTTCGGTACGTTCCACAATTCAAACACACAAAATAGCAGATAATCGGATCTCCATCATAATTCCAGAGCATGGGACTAGGGTATTACCTCCACCGCGAGGGCCTGAACCTGTATAAACCTTTGTATCGTGTTACCATCGAGTTTGGATCCAATGCATAGCCCCATAATCATTATTGCCGACAACAAACGTCGACAGTTGGCACGTCATGTAGGGGCACTAAGATCAATCTCACCAAGTTCGATGGAAGTGGTCGCCAGAATCGTCGCCTCCTTCACCCCCTGTCAAGCTTTCTACTTCGGGACGAAGAAGAGGCGAGGCAGATCGCATTCATCGTGAAGAAGCACACTCCCAGTCTCTCCATGTACGTCAATGAAGACATCTTGTAGACAAGGATGGGGAACAGGCTGTTTCCACACACCACAGCAGACCATCGTCACCTTTCAAGATGCTTCTCGTCCGCTGATCGAAACCAACATCCCTGCCACTTCGATCGTGGCCCAAATCAGGGCAATGTAACTGCAGCCGCGATTCAGCACAACCGAGTGGATCCGGTGGGAGTGGCACAGTCTCGCACTCGGACCATCACTCAGACTGCCAGCAGTCGGACTCAACATTGTTGGAATGAATCTCATCGGGGTGGTGATGATCGCCAAAATCTTAACCACGACCTCCGCCAGGACCTTCGTCAGGTGACAACAGCGAGAAGAGGATGATCGACGTCGGTGCAACGATGACAGCGAGCGCTTCGACATCGACCATGACCGCTATGGCAGCCGTGACAATAATCGTGACAGTTGCAGAGATCATCAAGAAGGCCGGCGTAACAACGATTGCTGCCGGGATGGAACTCTGCCACGTCGGTCTCCGCCACAACACGATGATGGCTCAATCGACGGGGTCCGTGCGTTTACCGTTCGGCCCCGCCGAGTGGTATGGCCCAAAGGTTTCAACCCTAAGCGCATCGTAAAGTTCAACGAGGAAATGGACCCGGAGGCTTGGCTACAGGTTTACACCCTTACTTTCAAGGCAATCGGCGGTGACCTTGTCGTGATGGCAAATTTATTACTAGTGATGCTTACTCAATCGGCTCAGACCTAGCTCACAGGACTTCTAGAGAACTCCATTGATTCCTGGAGAGATCTCTGTAAGCAGTTAATCACAAACATTCAGGGCACCTATGGAAGACCTAGGACTCCATGGGATCTGTACGAACTCCATCGGAAGAAGAATGAATCCCTTCGAGAATTCATCCGATGCTTCATGCAAAGAAAAACATGATCTGGGACGTCTCAGATGCAGTCGTCATAGTAGATTTTCAGAAAGCAGCCAGCGATGCTGATCTAATAAATAAGATATCCTGGAAACCGCCAACCACGGTGAAGGAGAATTTCTCCATGGCGGACCACTATTCCATGGCCTCGGATGCCCTAGCTGAGCACGAGGACGACTATGCACACCAAAAGGACAAGAAGGACCACACTAAATGCTCCAAACAAAAGGTCCGCAAAGCAGTTTTACCTACTAAGCTGAAATTTGGATCCCCACGGTTCCGAATTACAATGAGGTCAAGCAGTGGCGGACGCAGGACAAAAATTTAGGTGGGGCAAGACAAAAACCATGGTTTGGTTTCCAATAACCATTGATCAAATAGTAACACAAACTAGTTAAACTATAGGATCACAAATCCACAATCATAACAAATTGATAACAAAAATACAAATAATTGCGGGGCAAAGAAGTGATCTTCGCGGGGAGAAGCTCACCGGCGGCGCAGACCGCAGAGCACGCGTAAGCCGACGGAATGGAGTGGAGGAGAGGCGGCGCCGGCGGTGCTCGGGGCCGGCCGGGGCGGCGCCGCGGAGGGCGGCGCCGCGACGATCGGTCGCGGTGTCGGGGTCGGCGGCTCGGCGCCCAGGCGGCGGGGCGGGGACGGGCGCGGGGCGGCCGGCGGCGGCGGCGGGGGGAGACGGCCACGCACGGGCTCGGGGGGAGACAGGGGCACGGGATTGGGGGTGCTGGCCTTTTGGACCGAGGCTTGGAGCACGAGGCCGGCCCAAATGTGCAGTCCAGTGTTATTCTGCCCCACCTAAGGCCCATTTGCTCTCTACTCCAACTAGGATATAAGCAGGGTCAAAATTTTTAGGTGGGGCCACGGCCCCACCAGCCCCCATGGTGGGTCCGCCCCTAAATCCACGGTTTATAATGGCGTCTACGACCTTATAGACTTTGTGGTGGCATTTTCTTCTGGTGCTAACTCTACAGTGGCATATATGCCCATATACCAGCAATATAGGCATGTTTGGTTTGCAGCCCTAGATGGTCATGCCAATGCAAAGGTCATTACCAATCTAGGGCATGACCTTCCAAAGGAAAAATTTTAGGTGTTTGGTTTGTAGCCAACAAGCAATGACCAACAAAATTTTTAAAAAGAAACAAAAAATGGAAAGTATTAGCGTAGGATTTTAGATGAATTGTAAAATTTGTTTCGTGCAATTTAGACATTGTATCACATATATATAAAAATGAGAAGTTTAATGTCAACTGAAAAGAAAACTATGATGCTAGCTCGTAATAACTTCGTATAGCATACATTATACGAAGTTATACGACTTTTAAACTATTTGGATTGTGTATGTAAAAACCATACATATAAATTTGTCTTGAAAAATACTATCACAATATCATATTTTTGCAGATTTTGTAAATTCGTATAACTTCGTATAATGTATGCTAT